>LNAC01001031.1:18342-33653 GCA_002007465.1 Ailurus styani | reverse complement strand
AGGGAAGGGAAGGGAAGGGGAGGAGAGGGGAGGGGAGGGAAGGGAAGGAGGAAGGGAAGGGGAGGGAAGGGAAGGGAAGGGAAGGGAAGGGAAAGGAAAGGAGGAAGGAAAGAGAGCGGAGAGAGAAGGAATGAAGGAAGGAAGGGTGCTAGGAAGAAAGGGAGGGGGAAAGGAAGAACGGAGGAAGAGAGAGGCTGACAGGCAGGCTATTCTACATATTTGAAAAAATATTCTTAATATATGTTGACAAAGAAAGACCATTTGAAATAATACTTCATACTTATAGCAAGATTATATATAGCATTCTTATGTATAATCATTTAAAGGTCATATAAAATTATAACCAACAAAATGTTCAATATGTGGTTTTTTAGCACTATGCAAACACGTATCACTGAACAATATTCAAGTCACAACGAAAATCTTCCTATTTGCTAGTTTAAAAATAACCCCCACCAACTGACAAAAGCTGGGTCAACTATGCTCTTCGTTAAAATATTTCATAGCCTTTTCATCTATCCTATGGAACATAAAAGTGTCCTAAGTGAGCAAGTGTCAAAAATATTTTCTCGGAATGAGCAAATTTGCAAAAACAAATGGAATTCCACTTTCTTAAAGTTTTACCCATACACTATGACTTTTGAAAGAAAAATAGTTAAAACATTTTAGAAGTTATCCATATAATATAAAGTATTAAGCATACTTACCTGCCATATTTTCCTAAATTATTGGTTTTAGAATTACAGAATTTCTGAAAGTATTAGTATTCCTTTAATTTCACCTTTCATTTCACAAATAAGAAAATGGAGGTCAGAGAGCTTGAGTAATTAAAATTATAGTAACTGAACCAAGTTTTGAACTCAAATAATTTTTTACCTAAAATTTAAAATTTTATTTTAACCAACAGATACACATTTTCAAAAGTGATTTGAAAGTGTCATTGATATATATATACTAATATATATATATGTATATATATATATATACACTTTAAATTTTAGTTATATGTAATTTTTCAATTAAAACATTTCGGTGTGTTTACTTCTAATATTACAGTTCACTATATGTAAGATGGAAGTGTAATTTTAGCTTATGTAGTAAACATTATAGGATAAAGCACTTATCAATTAAAACTAATCATATATAATCTATCAGTTATCTCCCTTACGTTTATTTCAAAATTGTCTTAGAAATTCCTTTGATTAACTGCAGAACACTTATTACTGCCCGAAGATTCTTCTCAGTGAAACATCAAGATCAATGCAGTTGATTCAACAACAAGCTATATTGTGATAAGTCTGTGGTATGAGCAGAACTAGCTCTGCCCAGGCATCTGAAGGCCTGTGTCTATCTGAACCAAGTCACCAGAGCTGTGTGATGAATCAACTTTCTCTCAACCTTGTGTCTTCACTTATAAGATGAAGGTGTTAACTGAATTAAATCTAAACTCATTTCTAGCTCTTAAGAGTGTCCAGATTTAGTCATTCACACAGACTTAAGTGTCAGTCCTTAAGTGTTAGGGTCAGTGCTTATCAGTAACTGTTTTATTTTTTTATTCTTCAGTTTTTTCTTTGCCACATCTAAAAGAGCTCTTCTATTTCTATGTGGTGAAAGCCAGACTTGTCTGATTGTTGTTTATTTGATTAATTTAAGAACAAAAGGACTTTCCAGTAGTTAACAAATACTCTTATAATATTGTATGGAAGTGGAACTTCATAAATATCTTTTTTCTGCATAACCCAAGCTTCACTATTCTTTTTTCATACAATTGCTTCCTTCTGGCTTCCACCCCAAACATGAATTTTTTCTAATTTGTTTTGTTTTTTATTCACTCTATACCATAGTCTGAGCATTTCTTTCTGTCACGAATTCTTTGTATTATTATAAATGCCCACACAATATATCATCAAACAAATGTGGACAATTCAGACTATTGTCAAGTCTTTTGAAAATATAGCTGCACACAAAGAGTTATTGTTTGTTCTCTCTGTATTTCAATTGGAGAGATTCCCAGTTGCTAAAATTACTTACTTAATTAGATTATAGAAACATCTCTTATTTTCCAATACATGTTAACAGTTTTTTCAGATTTATCATTTCAATCAGCTATGCATTAATGTCTTCTTCCATACCTTTTCCAGCATGGTATTGTTTCTATTTTCCCTTTCATCATTTAAATTTGCTTTTGCTGGAATTCTCATGGAATTGATATCTGGCACTTTGCAAGTCTGAATTCTAAGTATTCACATTTATAATGCTCTTTTTAAAAATAGTTTTGTGAATCAGGAAAGGAGAATTTCAAAGGACACCTGTGTCTTAAAAGTTAATTTTTTTAAATTAACATAACTTTGATAACCTTTGACTTCTAATGAAGAAACAACAGTTCACTCTTTCTTACTTTTGGCATTCATCCAGGGCTAGCACATGTGGGTGGTCATCCTCTGACATGGTAATGACCGCTTCCCTATCAAATGCTCCTGGCCGCGTCTGGTCCACTGTGTGTCTGGTGATGGATGAGGTGGTGGAGCTGGTCCAGTACAGTGTGTCCCAAGCCCTGTGATAGGCAAGTCCTTCAACAGAACCCACATCTGATTGGGGAAAGAAGAGAATAAATTTACACTTTTATCTACAAAAGACATAGTTTCTGGGCAGAAAAGGCATTTAAATACATTCATATATCTCCATGTTATTTTAGCAATCATTTCTAAACAAACTCTCCACAGTAAAAACATTAATAATTTTGATGCCTACAACTGATAGCTGATTACATCCAGCAAAACTGAGCTATGAACTGGCATATTTGTCACAAGAGCAATCTTTGCAAAAATCATGTCATTAAAGTCTGAATCTTCCCACCACCCCCTCCAGAAAAAAACCTCAACTAAGTAACTGATTTTTATTTAAGAAAATGGTGTCTTTTTTTTAATATCTTAATCATTAATTTTCAAAAAGTTTCCACTGCACAATAAGTTACAGGTGCTTTTGAAAATCATATGTAGAGGTTCCCATTGAGGCATAATCATAATGAATTTTATCCTGATACTATATCTGAAGACATCAAGGAAAAGTAAACACATCAAAAACTCAACAGTATTGAAAAGCCAAATCCAACACCACACTTCCAACTATTAAACAATGGTAGAGAATGTTTTAATAAGTTACTGTAGTATAAATTATTTGATTCTACTTAACTAATGTAACATAAAAGTAAAAGAAAATGAAATTAATTACCAGCTAACATATGCTGTAAGTGTTGTCAGGAAAGATAAATGGTAGTACACAGACTTCAGTACATAAAAGCGACAATGTGAAAAACAAGAGTAATTATTTCTTAAATTGTGTTCCCAATTACTAGGATAACACAAGATAGCTGTGTTATTCTTTAGAGGTGCTCTGAGTACCTTTTTTAGCATAACCAAATTATTATAGTTTTTCCTTTGTGTTGTCTATTTTCCTCAGAGTTATTACTCTTAGCATGTTTAATTTCAGGAAGGATATATATAGCTTTGGCAGTCATGCTAAGAAATTAACATTATATAAGCAGAGCTTTTCGACTGTATTTCTCTCAAGGAATCTCTGAAAGGAATTATTCAGCTCTTCTAAACTTAGGTAGATAAAGAGGGTTATTTTCAGGTTTACGATGGATAAATATTTAGTTTGATGGTCAATAGAACTTAGTGGGAGTGCAAAACAATATTAAAGTCTTTTGAAGTAGATTTCTTTAATGTGATTATGTTTTGTCTTTTTTTTCTACACACAACAGAGAAAAATCCACTAACAATACAATTATTAGCTATCATTTACTGGGCACTGTCTTTCAGCTAGGAATTGTGCTATTTTGCATGCATCACTTTATCTGTGAAGCTATACTCAGTGAAGTTTCTTTTATTGCTCTTCTTTTCCTAAAAAGAAAATGGAAACCCATGGTCACAGGACTGATAGAGTTAAGGTAACATTTTTAACACAGGTTCATCTGCTTCTAACAGCCTATATTCTTTCGCACTACCATTTAGAGGTGGGTTTAGAGCCCCTATCACCAATTCTCAATCTACACAAAGCTAGAATCAAACAAATGACTCATTAGTTTCAACTTGTCTGACTCTAGGTGAATTGTATAACCTGTAATTTACTATGAGTGGCTTCCTCTCACACATTCAACAAAACAATTTACAAGAAATTAATGTGGGTGATTAGTATGGAAACTTAGGCCAGAGATGATAGGGAAAAGTTATCAAACACAATCACAATAAAATCTGTTAAACTCTTTTTATGTGAATCATACTCTGACAGCTACTTGAGGTGAGTAGGTGGGAGATTGAAAATGGTTAAAGGTATTTAATTATTAATTAAAAAGATCATCCCTTCCACTGTATTTTTTGCACTTTCATACCATGTTAGAAATTCAGCTTACTCTATTAGTAGTGTAAGCAGCATTATGATCTTTCACTATTCACAAACATAGTGAGAAATGACGCAGCTCTGAAAAAATCCACGTAGATCACAGTCATTCATCTACCCTTATTCTGTATCTTCCCCCTCCACCGGCTTTGACAGATCATCATGGCCACATTTTCCCTCCCACATCAGGAAAAAATACTTGGTATCACCATGGAGATGAAGCGGACTCTCCTTTTCCATGGTTGACATAGATCTAGGTTTACTAGAGTACATAATACACCTCATTGTCCAGGTACAATCTCTTTTATTTTATTTTTGTTAAATGACAACCTGACTGTACACTTAATCATAACCTGGTGCTAGATTTTAAAGTATTTCAGTAACACACTTTTTCTCAAAAATGTATCTAATTCTCTATATAAATTGTACTTGTCATTAATGAATAGCCAACTAAAGACATATGTAAAGTTAAAAATCATGAAAAATATCTTAGTTGAGATAACATTAAGACATTCATATGATTTTTATGATTATTTCACACAATGTCAGGTTGTGTGGGTGTGCTTATGTTTGAAAATTAAGGTTCCTGAATCAGTAGAACAAGTAGAATAAGGACTTTGAGTTACTGGTCCTGGCAGATAATTATGTACTTTGAAAATTAAAGAAAAATGCCTATCTACCCGTCATCCAGCCCTAAAATATTAAACAGAATTAAACACCCTTTGGAACTCAAGAATGTAAAATGGGCATAATTTAAATAAATAAATAAATAAATAAATAAACAAACAAACAACAGTGTTATTTTTGCAACTCTATACTTTTTACCCAGCAAAATAATTATATTGAAAGAGTAATGCATAACTAAGTAAAAATACTACTTCTTCATTCCATGCATTTATTTAAAAAAGAAAAAAAGGAGAAAGGTCCCTTCCCTCCATCCTCCTTTGAACTGGGAATTAGGTTTGGTAAAGCATGAATGAGGTACTGAAATGTTTTTGTAGAAGTAAGAAGAAGGAGGTCAGCTCGTTAAAAAATACGAGGCAAGCAAATAACTCAGAATCATGGCTATAGCTAATTTCCTGGATTCTAATTTCCACAGAACTGGACAAGGACATTGATCCTACCAGCCCAGCACACTGACACCAACAGTTACTCTGACAGCTACCCAGAGGACTTCCTAGAGAATACACCCTTCATCTCATCACCACTGAAGAAGGTACAATAGCACCTTCTTGTCTTTACAGTGTTCAGAAGAGCTTACAAAACGGGAAAGGCAATGAAGCTGTTCCTGGGAAGGAGCTGTAAGTACAAAACATTGCTATTCACCTGGCTGGAATAATAGCCACAGATTAAATCCTGTAGCAAAATTAACAGGAAATAATATTTATTTTAAGAATATGCTATAACTGCAAAATGTCTTAATAGCCTCTCCTCTTGAAAGTATCCTATTTTCTTACTCGTTGGTTTATTTACTAAAGCTTTGAAGTATCAGAAGGTTTGTTGTTTGAAATTATATGAGTAGTATAAAGCATCCTAATTTTGTCTGCAGGATCTAAAGAAAGGGAAGCAGGCTCAATTTTCAACCCAGGTACTAATGAGGGAATACAAAAGGTTGATAAAACATAAAACCTGTTTGATATTATCAGCCATCACAGAAATGGAAATCAAAATCATACTCCACATCTATTATGAAGACTGTAATTTAAAAAGATAATAACAAGTTTCAGCAAAGAAGTGGAATACTCATATATTGCTGGTGGGAATATAAAATAGTGCAGCTGTTTTGGAAAAGAATCTGGCAGTTTTTCAAAATTTTAAATATATAATTACCACTTGACAAAGCAATTCCACTGGTAGGTCCATACCCAAGAGAAATGTAAATGTATATCCATATGAACACGCATGTTCATTGCAGTTTTAATTTGTAATAGCCAAAAGCAGAAATAGCCCAGGTATCAACCAGCTGCTGAATGGATGAATGAATTGTGGTACATCTATACAATGGAATATATTTTAGTAATAAAAAAATGAAGTACTGATATAAGCTAAAACATGGATGAACCACGTAAATGGTATACTAAGTGAAATGGTATACTATTCTATAGTATCTTTTACAAGAAATCTTTAAAGGCATAAATGAGATTAGTGGTTGTCTGATTAGGGAGCAGGGGTTGGGAGAATAAAATAGTAACTGCTAATTGGTATGAGTTTTTCCTGGGGGGTGGGGTGAGGAAAATATTGTCAAATTAATGTTCATTGTGGTTACACAACTCTGAAAATACTAACAGACACTTTAAAGGGGTGAAATGGTCTACGGATGATCAAAATAAATTTGGAGCTCCCTTGAAGGAAATATATAAAATAATATGAGAATAAGCATCAATAAATGGAGCACAATTTAAGTTCTAATTTGATAAGTACTTATATTTCAGGGGCGCCTGGGTGGCTCAGTCATTAGGTGTCTGCCTTTGGCTTGGGTCATAATCCCAGGGTTCTGGGATCGAGACCCACATCCGGCTCCCTGCTCTGAGGGAAAGCCTGCTTCTCCCTCTCCCACTCCCCCTGCTGGTGTTCCCTTCTCTCACTGTGTCTCTCTCTGTCAAATAAATAAATAAAATCTTGAAAAAAAAAATAAGTACTTACATTTCTATTATGAGTCTAGCCACAGGGTTACTAGACATAATATACAATGTCAGTGGACAAAAATGGATATGGTTTAATTGTTAGCCAGTGAGGACACTGTAGGAAATTAAAATGCCTGCTAATTTCTCTTGAGTCTACCTTACCAAAATGCTTTACAAATAATAACTGTGTGGGTTCTTTTCTAACTATTCAATTGGAGAACTGATTTAATAGATTTTAATGTAGATCACTTACTATAAATTAGACAACCACCTTCTGGTTTAAGACATTTTTTATTTTCACATTAATAAATACAATAAAATGACTATCTAAAATATCTTTCAGATATAGCCTTTCATTTTTATTTCCTCAGATTATGTAAGGCCATTAACAAATCACATACCAAGACCGATATGTACCAGTAGAGGATACTGGCCAGGGTATTATCTGAACTTTTTGATATTCATTCAGATTGGAGATGGCCCACCATAGGCTGCCAAATATTTTTGGAATGTCAACCATGATCATACCTAAACTATAGCGATAGATTTTATCTGTACATTTTGCCCTGAATCTTTATGTTCTTATATTAACTTTTAAAAGGTTCAACATTACTTTACTAGTCTAACTTACAAAAAACTAAAAAAAAAAAAAAAAAAAATCAAAATCTCTATGATAGTCTACAGATTTAAATAAGGAACAATTCTACTGAGAAAAAAATATATTTTTTTGTGACTAAATACCTGGAAAACAAAGAATTTGCTGAAAAACGATTAACTGTTCAGTAATATGGCAAACATTAAAGAAATAAACCAAAATTAATAGCCTATTATGTACAAAAGTAACTAGTAGATATATAATGGAGAGAAGATGCCAGTCCAAGTAGCCATTAATGATGTGGTTCCAGTCATTGAACACACATACCTATGCAACTCTCCATGCTTGACCACCCGAATTTGATCCTTCTTGTGCTCAAAGTATTGCAATAAAGCTATCTTTCAAGAATATTATATTTCAATATAATATATTTATATTTATAATATATTTATATTTATTTATAATATATTTCAATTTATAATATATTTCAAGATATTTAACCTCAGGTCCTCATCCCTCTTGAGACACACCCTATTCAAAGAGTTTGAATGGGTAATTGCTTTATATTACTCTTTTGTCCTCATTATCCTACTTACTAAAACACTTTTTTCTTTCCAAAAGCAAACTTGTTTGCAGTCATGAAATCTATCTTTAACGAAGACAAGTGTTCACTATTATCCCAAAAGTGGTTTTAATTCCCTGGAACCCGAGTACCTCAAATATTTCCAAGTTAGAAGATAGTATTTGCTTTACACTGAATAACAAACAGGACTATTTACTTGGGTTTGCCGGAAAAAAAGGAACAATTTGCCCTAAGGGAGTATTGAAGCAAATTGAAACAGCTTGAGGGTTCGAGGTGACAGTGTATTTTTTTTTCTTAATCTTACTTTTGAGTGTGTGTGTGTGTGTGTGTGTGTGTGTGTGTGTGTGTGTGTGTGTTGAGTATGTGTTTTCAGGTTTAAAACCTTTAAAGATCCTAGTTTCTGCCTGAACTTAAGACTCAGCTGAAAATTTTGTAAATTCAGACATGTCTCAACAAATGCCTTTATCTTGTTTCACCACTAATGGAAGCAAAGAAATATAAGCCATGAAAAAATTGAGCATATGGTTAATTATAGTTGTGTCGTTCCTTCAGGAGAAACTGGAGATAAGCACTGACTCAAGTAAGATTAAACTAACATTGGAATGCCTAGGGCTTCCAGGAAAAACATAAACTCCAAGGTTTCTAAAATACTCAAGTATGTCATACTTCACCCTCCAGGGAAAGGCTGGGACACCTTCTATGTACAGGCTTTCTTTGAGAAATATAATTAGTAAGGCACTTGGAACCCATCCACATTTCCTTTGTGAGACTGCAGTAAATCCTCAGGGCAAAGTCACGAGTTGAAATATTCTTAAGAAGCAGGTGTTTCTGCCCATTTTCAGGTGTCTGGATAAAATTCAACATTTCCCTCAATCAATTCATACAATACAAAATGACCTCAACAGCAATTCCTTTATAAACAGAACAGAAAATAATTTCTTAATATCTATAAAGAAAGGGAAGGCCTTCTTATCCAAACTAAGACACAGTTTCTCAAGATCCATCATTAGATATGTGTTCCCTTGGTGAAAGGCCACCTGTTCATTGCTTAAATATTCTTTGTAAATAATATCCTTCAGAGAATAACACTAATTTAAAAATGATTAATGCTTTACTATGTTTTATTTTATTCTATCATTTTTAATGGGCCATAAAATGTGGTCTTTTCTTTATGCAGAAGAAAAGATAGGAAACAACTTCAAAAACAGTCTTGAGAAAGGCATAGAAATGAGGGCTTTGGATACCTATATAAAGTACTTAACAGAAATGTAACATTATATCCAGATTGTGAGCTGTGCTTTAGTGATAAATTAATACTTTCATGAAAAGCATACGCTATACATGTCAATCATACATGTTTAGTTGGCTAATAAATGTGGTACACATAATTAACTGGACAGAACACATACTTGTAGCTCCTGCTAATCTTAGGGCCTTTTAAACTGAATTCAGGGCGCCTGGGTGGCTCAGTGGGTTAAAGCCTCTACCTTCAGCTCAGGTCATGATCTCAGGATCCTGGGATCCAGGCCCGCATCGGGCTCTCTGCTCGGCAGGGAGCCTGCTTCCTCCTCTCTCTCTGCCTGCCTCTCTGCCTACTTGTGATCTCTCTCTCTGTGTCAAATAAATAAATAAAATCTTTTTAAAAATAAATGAATAAATAAATAAATAAATAAAATTAAATAAACTGAATTCAGTCAAGAGCAGTTATGTTGACTTCTGCACCAGAAGCCTAGCACTTTATTTAGCAACTACTGTATTCCTCTTCTTCCTCTTTTCTCTCCTCCACTCCTCTTTCTCCTCTTTTTCTTTTTCCTCCTCCTCATCTCCTCCTTTGCCTTTTCCCCCTCCACTTCTTTTTCCTTCTTTCAACTTTGCCTTTCCTTCTGCAGGTATCTGATCAAACATTACTGATAACCATACTTATTCTACATCACTTTGCCTCTGATTCAGTCTTACTTCAGTGTTCTCCCATGTTCTACAACCATTATCTCTTGCCTGATTCTGCCTTCTATTTTTCATTTGCTTGTTTGTTTTTAAATAACCCTTTATTTGGTGATTTCAGACCTCGATTTCACTCTGACTTGAATCAATGTCATCCCTTCTATGCCATTCTGATCCACAGCAAAATTATCTGTTTTGGCTTCTTTGCTCCCTCTTATTGATGGATTTCTGTGGAGTAGAGTGGAATGGAGGAAATATTATCCTAGACAGCCTTTTGTTGCTCTGCCAGCTCTTGGCTTTTTAAAGCTTTTGTATCAGGTGACTGGTCTTAAACATATGAGACTCAGTGCAAGCTAACCTTCCATATTCTGATGTTAAATTTGTTTCTTTACATAATGTATGTAAGTAACTTGATACAATGTCTATGTTTTTAAGCTATATAGAAATAATTAAAACAATAATAATTCTTTTCTGAATCACTATAATACTTAGAACAAATATGTTTAAGTAATAAACAAGATTTTTTAATGGCTTTAGAAAATCAAGAATAATAGCAAATGATCTTGATTTTTAGATTTCAAGCCCTTTTTCCTTTTAAAAACTTTTCACAACTGGGTGGCTCGGTTAAGTGTCTGACTCAGTTTTGGTTCAGGTCAAGGCCTCATGGGTCCTTAGATTGAGCCCTGCTCTGCATCAAGCCCCACCTCGGGGTGTGTACTCAGCAAGGAGTCTGCTTGAAGTTTTCTCTTCCTCTACCTCACCCCCACTTGCATGCATATGCTCTCTCTCTCTCTCAAATAAATACATTTTAAAAATTAAAAAAAAAAAAGCTAAAAGCTTTTCTTATATAATAGTTTGTTCCCTTTGGAAAAAATGAAGTAGTCATTTATTATAGTACAGAAGAACTAAGCAAAGATATAAAGCAACATGTCTTTTTGAGGGGTTATCTTTTCAGTAGTAAGTGGCAAGTGAAATGCTTCGTAGAATAATATGAATCCAAGAAAAATTTACAAGATTAACAAATTAAGATATCAATCTTTCAAAAATAGAAATAATCTAAATATTTAAGTATTATAATTGTAGATTTCATGAAGACATTAACAATTTGAGTATAAATTCATTTACATTATCAAGTAAATAAACTTAAGGGATCAGTGTCATAATAATCTTATATATTTTTTTACTTATGGTGTGTTCCATTGTTAATATATTAAATAGATACTATTCTTTGACAAAAGCACAAAATTAGAAAAAATAAAATTGTGGAATCAAATTAGGTACAAGATTTCCAAAGTACTTTGTATTGATATTAAAATTCATCAGAAACACCCCTTAGCTTCCCACCAAACCTACAAATCCATTTCCATTGTATCTCGCCCCCTCTTCCTAAGAGAAATAAGTGTCTTTCTATGACAGGGAAGTCCACTACTTGTACTCTTTATCAAGGGCATTGGTCCTTTTGTTTTCTCTGCTTTTTCTTACAACTTAAAGGCCCCCTATTTTACTGGACCATGTAATATTTTATAACTACACTGAAACCACTCATTTTAAGATAAACAGTAATTTCTCAATTGCTAAATCTAGTGTGCATTTTTTTCATCTTATCTACTTACTTAGGAGTTGCTGACTGCCTTCCTTTTGAAACCCTTTCAGGAGCTGTTCTTTGCTTGTTTGTTTGACATGTTTTTTTCCTGTCTTCTCCTATCTCACTGGTTGTCCCCTTCCCAACATCCTCTGCTGGCAACCCTTCCGCCCAACCTCTAAAATATAGGTATTATCTAAGGTTTCATGTAGAGTCCTCTTCTTTTCAACTCTTCCTGTTCCCTCTCTTATCTGATCTATTCCCATAGAATTAAATACCATCTATGTGCTTATGTATACTTTTACTTTGCCGCTTCCTATTTGTGCTCTTTTTGTCGGTTGCTGCATCAGAATAAGAGCAGGACACATAAGTGGCTTGTTCTCAGTTGTATACCCAACACTGAACAAAGTTCCAGGCACAGAAAAAGCAAGTAAAATTATTTGTGGAATAAATCAATATGGATTTCTACTACATTAATCCATTGAAGGCAGGGACTTGAAGGCATAATAATGTTTTAATTTTTATAAGCCCACGACCTAATATACTGGAGAAACATGTACAGTAATAAGTAAGAACACAAACTCTGGATTCAGATAATGGCTTTGCAATTCTCCGCTATCGCTTAGCAGCTGTAGAACCATGGGTAATTCATTTAACTTTTCTGTATTTTCATTTCCTTATTTGCAATGTAGGAATAATAATAGTACCAAATTCATAAGGCATTTGGCATGATTACATGAGTTAACATATGTAAAGTTTTAAAAAGAGTGCCAAGTACAAAAAGCTTAATATAAGTTAACATTATTATTATTATTACCATTGCATTGTTCTACACAAGGCTATAGCCAATTATGCTTAGCAACACTGATGCTTTGTTGGATAAATTATCAACCCCATTTTCCACAAGTAGAATAGGAGAAATAACAGTTGTTATAGGAGTTGGTTTCTGAACTTCAAGACAGCACAATCTACATTTGAAAATATAATTCTCTCCTAATAATAAAAAGTTGGTTTTCAGATTATTTATTCCTCAAGCCTCTGAATAAGTTCAACCATTTGAACTATATCTCTGAGTCTTAGTATTATTACTTGTGGGATGATAATGTAAATATTTGATGATATTTTAGGTGGAAAAGGGGTGGGACTACTAGAAAATTAAGCAATTAGAGAATATTAAATTTTTCTAAAGAAAGAAACAAAGAGAGACATAGGAAAGGAAGTAAAGACTGAATAAAAGTGACTTTTTTTAAGATAGGCAGTTATGAAACAGGAAAATAGAGAAAGGCTATTCTAGATGATGGGGGCTGTGGAACGAAGGTTTGCTTCTCTATGGCCACATTTTGCAAAGAAAAAGGACAGAAATTATTATTGGAAATAGAAACTTAAGAGATGGACAGAAATATTTGATCTCTAGGAAATAACAGTGTTTTTGCATTCAACTCAATATGAAAAGATATTAAGAATTTTATTTAAATAGAGATTATTCTCTAATCTTTTAAAAACGGTGTGATATATTCAGAATACGTTTG
This sequence comes from Ailurus styani, assembly GCA_002007465.1. Classification (NCBI taxonomy): domain Eukaryota; kingdom Metazoa; phylum Chordata; class Mammalia; order Carnivora; family Ailuridae; genus Ailurus; species Ailurus styani. The sequence goes on along the minus strand of LNAC01001031.1, from coordinate 20,401 downwards.
TTACATATAATACATTGATTATATAAAAATACTATACATTGCAATGTGCACACAATATTTTTTTAAAGATTTATTTATTTATTTTAGAGAGAGAGTGTGTGCACGAGTGAGGAGAGGGGCAGTGGGAGAGAATCTTAAGCAGACTCCCTCAATCTCACAACCCTGAGATCATGACCTGAGCAGAAATCATGAGTCAGACACTTAACCAACTGAGCCACCCAAGCGCCCCCATGCACACAATATTAAAAGATCATAATGCAAGAGAAAAAAAAAACCCAGAAAAAAAAAAGCCAACTAAAAATATCAGTATGAAATACAAAGGCTCACCTTAGTAGATACCCCCATTGAAATGTGTTTTAAAGAAATAAAATTGACTTTATGCATGTTTATTTTTATTTTTTTAGAAGATTTTCTTTATTTATTTGAGAGAGAGAAAGAGAGAGAGAGAGCACAGGATGTGGAGGGGCAGAGAGAGAGGGAGGGAGAAGCAGAGTCCCCACTGAGCAGAGAGCCAGATGCAGGACTTGATCGATCCCAGGACCATGACGTGAGCCGAAGGCAGATGCTTAACCAACTGAGCCGCCCAGGGTCCCCAGACTTTACACATGTTTAAATGGAGTGGAAGGTATTAACTATTAACTATAAATATACTTAACTAATCTTTAAAGCAAAATAATAACAGTGTTAAATTCCTTGTAAATATCCCAATTATAAGCAAGAAGAATTATTTATTGAATACTTCCTATATCCTCAGCACCATAAAGAAGGAAACACAAAAAGGAGGACCCTAGAATTTACTATAAGAGAAACCTTTTTTCTCTCCACTAACATGCTATTAATTAAATGCCAAATAACATAGTATAAATTTTAAGAAGTACAAAACTTCAGGGTGGTACATGTGATTTTTCTGAACAAGTTTACGTCATCACATTTACTTAACACACACAAGCATTTTAATGAAAGTATCTTCAAATTTCCACCTACTTTTTAATGAAATCATTTGAGTCTATGCAACTCATTTTCAAAATTTCTATTTCTCACCAGGATTAATTTCTACAGTTTTCTCTGAATACATTTATAAAGTGTCCCCATTTCCCTCCCTTATCTCCATCCTCATCATCCTTAGTGACCTAAATTTATTTTTCATATCTTTTGTTTACTAATCCTCAGCATTTCTCAACTGTTACGACTTTCTCTACTCAATAGGAATCACACCTAACAATACCACTTCTGGGCTTCAACTTGGCTGTCACCCTCTCCCAACTCTTACCTTCTTATTTGTCAGTGTTTTTAAAACTGAATTTAGTGTTCGTTTGTATCCCAAAGTTTGAGTATGAAATCTGTCTTTCATCATATAATTAATTACTGTACTCAGTCTATGATATGTGGCCTACCAAAAATGAACAACGTGGTCAACCATTTTAATGTCTTTCCTGCTAGCCTCAATTTTTATGTTTTTTCTTTACAGTTCATTCCTTTAAAGCTGGTCCATTCTTCAATTTACTTCTTGTACTTCTCTTTAGAAAATGTTAGATTATTGGAGGAAGAGAAAGATTTATGGACAAAATTCATCTAGTACAACTTTAGATTGGCCTCTTGCTCTCTGTGGTACACATCAGTGACATCTTGTTGAGTTATATGTCACCCTTTATAGTGTCTCATTCTTTTATTTCTTCCCATAATTCTCTCTTTGCTTGACTTTCATGATTATATACGTTCTTGTCTCTCTCTATATATCTATTACTACTCTCTCCTCCTATTTCCCATTATGAGAGATTCCCAGGGCTCTTAGTGAATAGAAGACATCTCATGACTTGAGCTATAAGCACTATCCTATGACCCCTGACAAAGACTCTCTCTTAGCCAGATTCCTCTGAGCCCTCTCCAGAGTAGCCCTCAACCTTGGCCTTTAAAAACTATAGGCTTTTATTTTTTTTTTTTATTTTTTATTTTTTAATTTTATTTTTATTATTTGCCCAAGGGGTACAGGTCTGTGAATCATCAGGCTTACATCTTTCACAGCCCTCACCAAAGCACAAACCCTCCCCAATGTCCATAA
>LNAC01001031.1:580-18216 GCA_002007465.1 Ailurus styani | reverse complement strand
CACCCTGCCCCTCAAGTTCCTCATATCAGAGAGATCATATGATAATTGTCTTTCTCTGATTGACTTATTTCGCTCAGCATAATACCCTCCAGTTCCATCCATGTTGTTGCGAATGGCAAGATTTCGTTTCTTTTGATAGCTGCATAATATTCCATTGTATATATATACCACATCTTCTTTATCCATTCATCTGTTGATGGACATCTAGGTTCTTTCCATTTTTAGCACAAATTATTTCATTCACTCCTTGTCCCCACGCTAAGACATTAAACAAACACTAGCCTCTTTTCTAACAGCTTAAGGCAGCATTCCTAGAATGACCCTAAATCCCCTTAAAGTGCCTACTTGAGAAAGTTCAAGGCTGCCAAAAGAATTTACTTTATATTCCAGGCAACACTTGCTGATAGGCCTGACCACTCTTTCTTAGAGCATTTACTAAAAAAAGCTTACAATGATGAATCCTTCCTCTGTCCCTTTCAATATATGTGTTATCTCCTACAACTCAAGAGTGTCATTCTCAAGGACCCGAAAGCTATTCCTTTGAAATGTAACCATCAGGTTAGATAGGGACTATGCTCTTAGTCTCTGTGGGGGAATAGAGTCCTAACTTTCATAATTGCCAGCTACAGACACAGCTGGCCTAATGGAATTTACAATAACCAACTGCAATTTTTCATTGTCTTTCTCCTGTTAATCCCAGTCCTTATTCCTTCATTCTCCCTTTAAATCACTCAAACATCTCTGTAAAAATCAGTTAATACTGGACTTTCCTATGTTACACAATAGTACATTAGTAATTAAAACATGCCATTACCACTTTAATTTGTATCTAGATGTGTTTATCTTTGGACTCCCAATCTGTATTTTTAGTTCTATATTCTCCTGTATTCAGAATAAAATTTAGGAGATTTAAGCTTGCTTGCTAACTTTATGGAGTATTTTTTTTCTTCTTAGTAGGAGTATTTGCCTCTCAAAAGAAACCTCTTTTTTGTAATTAAAAAACTAGATAAACCACTTAAAGAAAGAATTGAAGAGATGTCCTAAGGGACATGTTTGAAGGTAAATCAGACTTTATGCTTTTCCTTGTTGAGAAGAAGACCAGCTCTCTATGAGAGCTGAATTGCTTTGGAAAATAAAGTAGATTTTTCAGTGCTATGTGATTGAAGAGAAGAAAAGTTATGAGGTAATAGCTGGAGAGAGAAATTTGAGCAAGGAAACACAGATCTAATCAGGAATTTGCTGTGTAGTGTTCAATGAAAACCCGTTAGCATCTTTCTGTGAAATTTCCCATATAATATCCATTCCTTATTTAGGTTTGTCAGCCAGAAGGCTTCCTGATGATATGGCCTCAAGGAGAATGTAGGGCAAGAGTCTAATATGTGCATGGGAAGCTTAGTATATTTGAATTATGGTTACAGATTTAGATCATGTTCTCTTACCATCTAGATTAAATACACTTAAAAAAGGGTGCCTGGGTGGCTCAGTTGGTTAAGTATCTGCCTTTGGCTCAGGTCATGATCCCAGGGTCCTGGGATCAAGCCCCTCATTGAGCTCCCTGCTCAGTGGGGAGTCTCCTTTTTCCTCTACCTCCCCCCCCCCACTCATGATCTCTCTCTCTCTCTCCAATGAATAAATAAAACCTTGAAAAGAATGTCTTCTCAAGATGCTTTTCTCATATTGTCACTTTTCTCATCACTTCCCACTTCTCCACAAACTGTATACTTCCATATTTATACTTATTAAGCTGCATCATAATAACTTGTATGTCTTCTTTCCCAAGCATGTTTCAGTCTCCTCAAAGATCCCTTAGATATGTGCACAAGCACTGTCTTTCTGGGGTTGACCACTCAGAGTACAGAAATAGGCTGTATATTGTCTCAGTATGTGCAGAACCTCGTGTTGATAGGCAGTATTCCTCATGGTTGTTGAATTCTCCAATAAAATGTTCAAAAATTAATTTTTAAATTAAATGTAGAGCATTTAAATGGGGATAGAGAATATCTGATTTTTTTTTAATGATTGATTTATTTGTTTTAGAAAGAGAGAGAGCAGAGGGAGGGGTAGAGAGAAAGAGAAAGTCTGTGAGCAGAGTCCCTACTGAGAGCAGAGCCTGACTTGGGGCTCAATCCTGGGACCCTGAGATCCAGACCTGAGCTGAAATCGAGGGTCAGCCACTTAACAAACTGAGCCACCCAGGTGCCCCAAAGAACATCTGATTTCTAAGCTTCTTTTCTAAGAAATTGACTAGAAAATACTAAATTATTGTTTTAAAATGACTCATCACAAAATTAAATTGCTAAAGACATGGGGCACCTGGGTGGCTTATTTGGTTAAGTGACTCTTAATCTTAGTTAGCTCAAGTCTTGATCTCAGGGTTTTGATTTCAGGGTCTTGAGTACAGGTCCCATGTTGGGCTCCACTCTGGGTATGGAGCCTTCTTTAAAAAAAAAATTAGGGGGTGCCTGGGTGGCTCAGCTGTTACGCGTCTGCCTCCAGCTCTGGTCATGATCCTGGTGTCCTGGGATCCAGCCCTGCATCAGACTCCCTTTTGAGAGGGAAGCCTGCTTCTCCTTCTCCCACTCCCCTTGCCTGTGATCCCTCTCTTGCTGTCTCTCTCTCTGTCAAATAAATAAATAAAATAATTTTTTTGATAAAGGCATTAATAATACCATTTCCTTGGAATATTTCGCCTTTATATTATCAAAAGTCAATAATATGCTGTCGTATTCAGACACACTGATTTAACTAAAACATAAACCTTTTTGGAGGAAAACAATGTACAACAATGGTTAGAGATAGAATTACTTAAGAATAAGTTACTTTTGTATTATATGGTATTTTTTCTCATGTTTAGTACTACTCTCTTCTTTTTTTTAACACTTTATTTTTTTTAAGATTTTATTTATTTATTTGACAGAGAGATCAGGAGTAGGCAGAGAGGCAGGCAGAGAGAGAGGAGGAAGCAGGCTCCCTTCTGAGCAGAGATCCTGATGCAGGGCTTGATCCCAGGACCCTGAGATCCTCCTCTGAGCCAAGAGCAGAGGCTTACCCCACTGAGCCACCCAGGCGCCCCTAGTACTACTCTCTTCTATTTTCTTCTTTCAAATACTAATGTGGTCACCTGTTGCTCTAGGAACATCCTTTTGTTCTCTCTCCTCCTCAGCTGCTTATAACTTAGTTAATTTTGGCAAAGAGGTGATAAATGGAAGAGGTATTCATCATTCCAAAGTTAAAGCAGAGAAGAATAGGATAAATTCTCTATAATGTCTCTCTCCCTGCCAGGATGATCTTGGAAGCCACCTGATACGGTATAGAGAACTGGGAGCTATCTACATTGCTGAGTCACTGCGTGGAAGATGGCTGCCTTGTGTAGTCAACCAACTCTCTTCAGACCTTGCATGACCCAAAAATAAATACTTTAAACTTCCAAAAAAAAAAAAGTTACTGAAACAGACCTTAATCCAGTCACTCACATATCTAATTTTAAATGCTATCATAAAAAACTCTCATGCTCCAACACTGTCAATTAAAATAATCTCTTTGTTCAATCTATTGTTAGTCTGACAGTGCTTACACTTTAAAAACCATTCCTTAATCGAATTTAAATGAATTAAATCCCTTTTATTCATTTCTAAATTATGAATTTATTCAAGGAATCAATATCTGAGACTGCATAAACTGAAACCTAAGAATTTATCATTACAACCCATTTAAAGAATGATTTGATGTGGTTTCAGAATCCGTAAGCTCATTTTTAAAGACTGCATTTATAAATGATTCAGGTATAAATTATTAAGATATTGGGGCACCTGGGGGCTGAGCAGGTTAAGCAGCTGCCTTTGGCTCAGGTCATTATCCCATGGTTCTGGGATTGAGCCTCACATCAGGCTTCCTGCTCAGAGGGGAGCCTGGTTCTCCCTCCCCCTCTGTCCCTCCCCCTGCTCATGCTTGTGCTCTCTCTCTCTCTCTCTCTCTCTCTGTCAAATAAATAAATAAAATCTTTAAAAAAAATAAATAATATTGCTGCAAAAATTTGATGAATTTGGAAGAAACACACCCAACAATTTTATCTTTTATTTTACTATCTGTTTATATATACTATGCCCTGTCCTTTGATTTCTTTCATTATTCAATGATCAAAATGAAGCTGCCTAGGCCCCTCCTGCTAACCTAGTAGTCTTTAAACTTTAGCGAATGCCCTTCTCCCACATGATTGATTAACTACCTTCCTTTCTATATCCATTGATCACACATTCTGTCCTAGAAAGAGCAGAGCACTCCTGCAATCACAAAGCAGGTACCAGACCACTTTTTACAGTCCCTCCCTGGCCACACGGAGCAATGAGGAATGAAACCCCCCGGCACAACCACAGAGTACTGAGATAACATAGCTGGCACCATCCAGTCTGCATGTGATTGAGAAATGTTACAGACTACTTCACTCCCTGTATTGATCAACTACCCTTTAAAAATCCAGGCAGAAACCTCAGAGCTGGACTTTGGACAAGAGTCCTTTTTCTACCCAGGTGGTGGGGCTCCTGAATAAAGCTCATATTCCTTTCCAATCAAAACTCAGTCTCAAGTATTGGCCTTTTGAGCAGTCTTGGGATTCAATAACAAAAAGTCTTGAATAATACTTGTCCTAATAAATTACTTGGTGAAAATTGAAGAATGTAGCAACACTAATTTCCATCTACTTCATTCAAATAACAATAGTTATTTTTTTAATTATGTAGTTAAAATTTATAAAGAGTGTATTGGGGATATTCATGTGCCAACTCTCACTGTCAGGGGTTGACAATTTGGGGAGTGGAAGTCACAAAGCTTACAAAATACCTAATTAACAGCATTTATTAAACACTTGCTATGTGCTTTTCACTATTTAAATAGTTTGTATTACTTATTCCATGGATTAAGCATTAACTTGGTGATCTGTTCTCCTGGTCAGATTCCCCAAGTATTGTTCCTTTTAAATCTCAAACTCCCATAATAAGGACAGAATGTGAGCACTGTAAATTGTACATCACTCTGGTACCAAACTGTACCACATAGACACCTGCATTTTACATAAAAAGTGAAAATGACAAAACAGAAACTTAGGAGAGAGTTTTACTAAGTTAGAAATAGGTACATAACAACCAATCTACTTATAGATAGAAATACAATGGAAACATAAATCAATTTGTCAATGTAATCCAGTCAAGTCAATGTATTCTCAAAGATAAATTATTTTTCATAATAGAAGATGTAAGATGTGATATCGATGCTGGAAATTCTTTATTCTGATCTTTTTTTCTCTTCCTTGAAGCCAAGTTTCTTTTGTTTTTATTTTGTTTTTGTTTTGTTTTGTTTTGCATTTCACATGATCCAGAGAAAAGTAAAATTTCAGATAAAGCTTTATGTTCAGACAATCAGCAATACACTGTCTTACCAAACATAGTTTGACAAGAGATAAAGAGCTTTCTATTCAGATAAAGTTATAAAAGTTAACAATCATATTGTCAAGAAAATAATTATAATTATTTTTCATGAAAATCTTAAAAGTTGTCTCTTGAAAATTTAGTATTCCTTGATAAGCTTGAGGTCAGGAATGCTGGCAAAAGACAGGGAGCCAGGAAGGTGAAGTTAAAATAGTCCCCTCAAACTGAAATATATAGCAGCCATATAATTTTCAGTTAGAATTGGAGGGTGGAGCTTAAAGATCTAATAAAATGAAAATCGAAAAAGATATGGTGATGCAAATGGGAAAATAATTATTTTTTTGTTTGTAAAAGGAATCTGCAAAGACATCTAAATAGCTCTTCTGATGGAAATGGGCACAAAAGTTCAGTTGGAGGTATATGGGCTCTGATTCCAGTACTTTCCATAAATCTCTTCTTACCTAAAGTATCTGAAAACTGAATAATTTACTATAATCACAACAGGGACTGTTTTTGTAGTTTGACAAGCATTTACTGATAATGAGTTAGAATCTGAAAGTCTGTGGCATGTGTGTGTGTGTGTGTGTGCGTGCACGCATATGTACACACACACACCTATATACCCATATAATATTTTTTCAGGAAATAAATTAATCACAGAAATAGCAAAGACAGATATAAAAAGGAAAGGCTGAAAGTCTGTAGCCCTGAAATCCATGGGCTCTCACAGCTGTTGAGGTCCTCAGCAGAAATGAAAACTAATTTTCAACCCAGTCACTGTTATTAGTCAACCAAGTGAGCAGGAGGGAGTCCCCAAATCACCTTTTTTTCATTTATAAAGTGGAGGTAATAACTAGCAATTCCTAAACTGTTCTAGGTATGTTACAAAGTTTAATGAGGTTATTTCTATGTGAATTTTGTGATTTGTTAGAAAGAAAGAAGTATTGCAGGAGGAACAGGGTGGCAGAGGACTAGGAGACCCAAATATCACTGGGTCCCAGGAATTCAGCTACATAGTTATCAAACCATTCTGAACACCTACAAACTCAACAGGAGATCTAAGAGAAGAAGAGCAGTAATTCTAGGAACAGAAAAGCCACCACTTTCTGGAAGGTAGTACATGTGGAGAAGTGAAACCGAGGCAATATATAGGAAGATAGATTGCAGGGGCAGGGGCCGGCTCCCAGCAAGCAGTAGAGCAGCAAAGCACAAAATTGGAATTTTTACAAGTTGGCTCCACTGAGGGACATCACTCCAGAGTTTAAGCAGGGGGAGTGGAGCCCTCCTGGGGACAGTGTGGTCTCAGGACCTGCGGGGTCACAAAAAGACCAGGGGTATCTAAGTGTGGCAGAGCTCCCAGGGACTAGAGCAGGGAAGCCAGCTGCAGAGATGGAGCTGATCAGTGGGCTCTCAGCTGGGGTTACCTTAAATGGTGACCCAAGGCGCAGTCATGCCACTGCTCTTCGAACAGGGACCCCACAAGTGGCAGATCCAGGGAGACCTCCTCCCCCTTGCTCCAGGAGAAACATCACGGGAGTGTGCAACAGGAATCTGCTGGGTTTGGAGACTCCAAACAGGGCCTTGTGCCAGAGATAGAAATGCTTGGTCACAGGCTGGATGAGCTCAGAGTGTGGCTGGAGACCAGGGAGATGGGAGGGATTGACTGCTTTTTTCTGAGGGTGCATTGATGAGTGGGGCCCTGACCTCTCAGGTCCTATGGGGCTGGAGATTGGGAGGCCGTCATTTTCATTCCTGTCCTCCAAAGCTATATGGAAAGCATTCAGTGAACAAAAGCTACTGAAAGCAAACAAGAGGGCGCCTGGGTGGCTCAGTGGGTTAAAGCCTCTGCTTTCGGCTCAGGTCATGATCTCAGGGTCCTGGGATCAAGGCCCGCATCGGGCTCTCTGCTTGGCAGGGAGCCTGCTTCCCACCCCCTCTCTCTCTGCCTGCCTCTCTGCCTCCTTGTGATCTCTCTCCTGCTGTGAAATAAATAAAATCNTTTTTAAAAAAAAAAAAAAAAAAAAAAAAAGAAAGCAAACAAGAGCAGATTGCTTAGCCTGGTCCCTGGCAAGGGCAGTGCAATTCCACCTCCGGCAAAGACATTTGAAAATCACTGCAACAGGCCCCTTCCACAGAAGATTAGCAAGAACAACCAGCCAAGACCAAGGTCACGGATCAATGAGAAATGCAGAACTCCAGAGCCAGGGGAATGCAGCACATAGAATTTATGGCTTTTTCCCCATGATTCTTTAGTCTTTCAAAGCTAAATTTTTTATATTTTATTTATTTTTTATTCTATTTTTAAAAGTCTTCCTCTTTCCTATTTTACCTTTTTAAACTATTTTATCAATACCTTTTAAAAAGTCTTTTTAAAATTTTTATTGTTATAATCATATTCTATTCTTTCATTGTATTTAACCTTATTTTTTGTATACATATAGGTTTTTTTTTCTTTAAAATTTTGGGGTACAGTTTCTTTTAACAGATCAAAATATACCCTAAATCTAGTTCATGGCTTTGTTCTAGTCTCCTGATCACATTCTTTCCTTTTTTTCTTTATACATTTTTTGTTTGTTTGTTTGCTTTTTCTTTTTTTCAGCCAACTTCTTATCCGATCAATTTTTTTAGAATCTTTTTTTAATTTTCATCTTGACAGTCATATTCCATCAATTCATCATGTTTACCCTTATTTTGTATATGTGTGTATATATGTGTGTGTGTGTGTGTGTGTGTGTGTGTGTGTGTGTGTGTGTATATATATATATATATATATATATATATATATATATACATATATAAGTTTTTCTTTCCTTAAAATTTTAGGAGGCAGTTTCTTCGAACAGACCAAAATATACCCAAAATTAAGTGTGTGGCTCTGTTCTATTAACCAGTCTAATATATATTACCAGTTTAATATAATTTTCTTCCTCCTTTCTTCCCTCCAGTTTCGAGTCTCTTCCGATTTGGTTAGTGTATATTTTCCTGGAGTTGTTGCTACCCTTTTAGTATTTTGTTCTCTCATTCATCTATTCTTATCTGGATAAAACTACAAGGCAGAAAAACTCACCTCAAATAAAAGAACAAGAGGTAGTACTGACGGCTAGGGACCTAATCAATATGGACATTAGTAAGATTTCAAAACTAGAGTTCAGAATGACAATTATTAAGGTGCTAGGTGGGCTCAAAAAAAAAAAAAGCATGGAAAATACTAGAGAATCCCTTTCTGGAAAAATAAAATACCTTCCTGGAGAAATGAAAGAATGAAAATCTAACCAAGTTGAAATAAAAAAAAGCTATTAATGAGGTGCAATCAAAAATGGAGGCTCTTACTGCTAGGATAAATGAGGCAGAAGAGAGAATTAGAGATATAGAAGACCAAATGATGGAGAATAAAGAAGTTGAGAAAAAGAGAGAACATTGAATCAAAAATTATCACCAAAATACTAGCCAAGAGGATCCAACAGTGCATTAAAAGGATTATTCACCATGCCCAAGTAGGATTTATTCCTGGGCTGCAAGGTTGGTTCAACATCTGCAAATCAATCAATGTGATACAATAAATTAATAAAAGAAAGAACAAGAACCCTATGATATTCTCAGTAGATGCTGAAAAGCATTTGCAAAGTACAGCATCCTTTCTTGAACAAAACTCTTCACAGTGTAGGGATAGAGGATACATACCTCAATATCATCAAAGCCATCTATGGAAAACCCACAGTGAATATTATTCTCAATGGGGAAAAACTGAGAGCTTTTCCCTTATGGTCAGGAACACATTAGGGCCGTCCACTATCACCATTGGTATTCAACACAGTACTAGAAGTCCTAGCCTCACCAATCAGAAACAAAAAGAAATCAAACTGGCAATTTGATTGCTGAACTGGCAAAGAAGTCAAACTCTCACTCTTTGCAGATGATATGACACTTTATGTGGAAAACCCAAACAACTACACTCCAAAACTGCTAGAACTCATACAAGAATTCAGTAAAGTGTCAGGATATAAAATCAATGCATAGAAATCAGTTGCATTTCTATACACCAACAGCAAGACAGAAGAAAAAGAAATTAAGGAGTCAATCCCATTCACAGTTGCACCCAAAACCATAAGATACCTAGGAATAAACTTAATCCAAGAGACAAGGAATCTGAACTCAGAAAACTAGAAAGTACTCATGAAAGAAATTGAGGAAGACACAAAGAAATGGAATCGGAAGAACAAATATTGTGAAAATGTCTATGCTACCCAGAGCAATCTACACATTTAATGCAATCCCTTTCAAAGTACCTTCAATTTTTTTTTCAAAGTGGAACAAATAATCCTAAAATTTATATGGAATCAGGAAAGACCCCGAATAGCCAGAAAGATGTTGAAAAAGAAAACCAAAGTTGGGATCATCACAATTCCAGACTTCAAGCTCTATTACAAAGCTGTCATCATCAAGACAGTATGGTACGGGCACAAAAACAGACACAGAGATCAATGGAGCAGAATAGAGAACCCAGAAATGGACCCTCAACTCTATGGTCAACTAATCTTTGACAAAGCAAGAAAGAATGTCCAAGGAATAAAAGACAGTCTCTTTAATAAATAGTGCTGGGAAAATTGGACAGCCACATTCAAAAGAATGAAACTGGACCATTTCCTTACACCACACAAAAAAATAAACTCAGAATGGATGAATACTTCAATGTGAGACAGGCATCCATCAAAACCCTTGAGGAGAACACAGGCAGCAGTTTCTTCGACCTCAGCCACAGCAACTTTTCCACATCACCAAAGGCAAGGGAAGCAAGGGGAAAAATGAACTATTGGGACTTTATCAAGATCAAAAGCTTTTGCACAGCAAAGGAAACGGTCAACAAAACCAAACGACAACTGACAGAATGGGAGAAGATATTTGTAAATGACATATCAGATAAAGGGCTAGTATCCAAAATCTATAAAGAACTGATCAAACGCAACTCCCAAAGAACAAATAATCCAACGAAGAAATGGGCAGAAGACATGAACAGACATTTCTGCAAAGAAGACATCGAAATGGCCAACAGACACATGAAAAAGTGCCAACATCACTGGGCATCAGGGAAATACAAATCAAAGCCACAGTAAGATACCACCTCATACCAGTCAGAATGGCTAAAATTAACAAGTCAGGAAATGACAGATGTTGGCGAGGATGCGGAGAAAGGGGAACCCTCCTACACTGTTGGTGGGAATCCAAGCTGGTGCAGCCACTCTGGAAAACAGTATGGAGGTTCCTCAGAAAGTTGAAAATAGACCCAGCAATTGCTCTACTGAGTATTTACCCTAAAGATACAAATGTGATGATCGAAGGGGCACTTGCACCCGAATGTTTATAGGAGCAACGTCCACAATAGCCAAACTATGGAAAGAGCCTAGATGTCCATCAGCAGATGAATGGATAAAGATGTGGTGTATATATATAGAATGGAACATTATGTAGCCATCAAAGAAACCAAAATCTTGCCATTTTCAATCACGAGGATGTAACTAAAAGGTATTATGCTAAGCGAAATAAGTCAATCAGAGAAAGACAATTATCATATGATCTCACTGATATGAGGAATTTCAGTGGCAGGGAAAAGGGTTGTGGGGGGAAGGGAGGGGAAAAAATGAAACAAGATGAGAATAGGGAGGGAGAAAAACCATAAGAAACTCTTAATCTCAGGAAAGAAACTGAGGGTTGCTGAGGGATGGGGATGGAGGGTTACAGTGGGTGGGTTATGGGCATTGGGGAGGATATGTGCTATAGTGAGTGCTATGAATTGTGTAAAACTGATGATTCACAGACCTGTACCTCTGAAGCAAATAATAAATTATATGTTAATTTAAAAAAAAAGAAAGGAAGAAAAGACAGAAACTAAGTGGACATAGAAAGTTAGGTAAAGAGAGTGAGAGAGGCAGTAGGAAGTCAGGGGAGAAGGGAGGGATTTTTATCTTCTTTGGTCAACCTGGTGAAAATCGAATGAATATTATGAGTTTTAAAAGTGAGCTTTAGGGGCGCCTGGGTGTCTCAGTCAGTTAACGAGCTGACTTTGGCTCAGATCATGATGCCAGCATCCTAGAATTGAGTCTTGTGTTGGGCTTCTTGCTCAGCGGGGAGTCTACTTCTCCCTCTGCCTCCCCCACCCCAGTTCATGCTCTCTCTCTCTCTGTGTCAAATAAATAAATAAAAATCTTTAAAAAAAGAAAGAAGTATTGCAGATACAAATGTTATCACTATTATGGCAATGCAGAGGCTACTTATAAACTGAAAATAAAATTCTTCGATTAATTGTGCAGAATCATTTTACCAAACAATGTGTTCAAGTTTTTCCATTGATGTTTATTCTGAGCATTGGAAACAACATTAAGATCCTGCACAATAAGTGTAAAAGGCCTTTAAAAGATAGTGATGCCACAAAGTTTTCAAAAATAAAAATAAAAAAAGAATTTTTAAATTATAAATATTTCTATGTTTTAAGGTATGAATAATATATGAGAGCAGAAATGTGAAATATAAATAGTAGTTATTTAAAATATTCATCCCCCATAATTAGCTAGAGTATTGTGAAACAGATTTTTATATATGAAAAGCATCTTGCATGCTAAAATTAATATAAAATCTAAAAGAAAAAAACAGTAATGTTCATGAACTTCTGAGATTGTTTTAATAGTATATATCTATTCAATAATTGCTGGGTTTTCTACTTTATATTTTAGAATTTGTTGCTCTGGCATTATCTTCTCAAAATTCTATTCCTATATTGTAATCTGAAAATTAAAGTTCATATGCATAGGCTAGGGATTAATATAATTTTTTTCCATTCATAGCAGGTGCTAATTTCATCAAGTAATCCACAGAGTCAAGAAAATACAAACAGAGATATAAAGGAATACATCTTTTCGCTGACAGGCTGAATTAAAACACTGAAGGTGTTAGATACCTAATGTCTTGATTAAATTTATTCTACCCATGAAGCAATAGTTTATGATTTTCAAATGAATGGCACACTTAAATGAAGGGAGCATTAATACAATATGATATTAATATACAAATACTCACATTATTCAACTGCCACTGACATTCTGAATTAAATCAGTAATGGGGTGTATAACTGATTAAATATCTACACAACAGAAAGCAACAGCTTATGATTTAAAGAGGCGCTGGTAGAGTGATCACATCATTACACTGCCAAATGCTATCTATCACTTTTACTGAACTTAACGAAGATGGATTACATCCCACAGATGAGATGCTGCCTATAAATACTGTCATGCTGATCTTCATCTGACTTTCCTAGAGAACAGATAAGCAACAAATCAATAATTGAACAAGTCATATTAGAAATTCAGTGTTATTCAGCATCCAGAAGAAATCTTGTAGGACATTAAAGCAACAAATAGCCTTAATTCAATGAAATCTGCCAAATTATGCTTTCCCTTCTAAGTTAACTTATTTTCTCTTTAAGTTTATTTACTTCATCAAGTTTAAGAAAAATGTAGTGTAAAGCATCACCACCCACTTTTTCATTTCAAAGCAAGACTGGTTTCAAAGACAAAACTTCTTTTACAACTTTCTTTACTAAGTACTATGCTTCCTGACTCAAGTTTAAGTTCATACAGGTAATTACAACTATATGACAAGAATATTGGTTTTAAAGTTACTGTCTTCAAACACTGAATCAAACTGAATACCATAAAAATATGCATAAACAATACATTCATTTTACAACTTCTGGGTTGTTTTAATAGGATTTCTCCATTAAACACCTGCCTGATTTTCTATTTACCATCTCATTTAGCTTTCACCGTTTACCTTTGTGGAAACTGCCTGTCAATTGCTTCAGCAGTCCAATCACTGGAGACCAGATTGCTTTCTGTCAGTCTGCTTGTATAATGTTATGGTAATAGATAACAGGTGGTCAGTATTCGTCGGCTGAGGTGAAGATGATGTCTCACAAGCTATAAAACATCTGAGGAAATGCTTTAACAGTTCACACTTACTACTAATTGCACCATTAGAACTTTAATTAATTCTTTACCCTTCCACTACGTTCCTTCGATGGCCATAAGGTATGAAATCATTCGGAACAGAAAGAAAGAATCTAAAGAGACAATAATGAGGTGTAATAAAAGAAAGAATGAGTGGCAGAATAGCTAACATTTTGCTCTGAAACTAGAGCGGAGTTTGATTGCTTAATCAGTTCTGTATTTGATAATGCCCCTAAAAGGGAATAATTTTTTAAAAAAGCACCTTACTTCTGAGAACATGTTAACCACTGCCTACATTTAAACTGACTATCTTCCATTACTAACTATATGTTTGAAAGTATTTCAAAATGCTTCCTTTCTGATTTTAAGGCATCAGCAATTGAATCCTCACAAATCAGAAATGGATAAATGAGACATGAAAAAGGTTTCACTCCAGGACGATCTATATATTTTTAAAATTTGGCCTTGGAATATGTTGCATAAAAGATGGAAACAGAGTATTAGACTCAATGTCACTGAACTAATGTTTCAGCTCAGGTCAATTTCTACTTTGATATCTCCAGTTTCTAGTTTTCAAATAGCACATTTTTAGACTCATGCCATGACTAGATAGTTCTATGTATCAGAAACCTTAGGTAATTTGATTTGAATTTTGTAATTTTAGCCTTTATAATTTACTTATACCTACTGATGTATTTCAAATACCTATAGTTTATAATAACTCATTTGAATAAAACTGAATACAGGAATTTTTGAGCAATAAAATTGATCTCCTTGAGGAAAATTAAGACTATAAAGAGAAAAACTTTAAATAGATTTTGTTTTGAAAAGGCTTATTTTCCTTCTTACCTAGTATACTAGATTAAAAAATGAACAAATATTTATCAAGACAAACATTATGAAAAGCACACTGCTCTGCAAAAAAATCTAAACTGTCATCTAAAAAAAGTTCAAATTTGGGCGCCTGGGTGGCTCAGCGGTTTAAAGCCTCTGCCTTCGGCTCAGGTCATGATCTCAGGGTCCTGGGATCGAGGCCCACATCGGGCTCTCTGCTCGGCAGGGAGCCTGCTTCCTCCTCTCTCTCTGCCTGCCTCTCTGCCTACTTGTGATCTCTCTCTCTCTGTCAAATAAATAAATAAAATCTTTAAAAAAATAAATAAATAAATAAATAAAGTTCAAATTTACACACGATTTTTTATCTTACATTACTATGATGAACCTATGTCTTTATTTCCAGCTAGTGAATTGTTGAGCACTACATAAAAAAATTCATGGTGTACTATATATTGGTTAACTAAAAATATAAAAAAATTAAAAATAAAAAAATAAAAGAAATAAAATCCCTGGACTTTTAATTAAAAAATTAAAATTTTTTCTGCTTTTTCCCTTTAAGATTCTAATAATCAATTCTTTTAAAAATTTTAGAAACCAACAAATGTCAAAGTCTCCTGACAAAGTATATGACTCTGAAAGCTAACTTGGAAATATAAGAATGCAATTTTCAGTCAACTGGACTTAGTTATTATTGAACCCATTGTAGATGTTGGTTGTGTCAAGAAAAAAATAAATTTTGGTTTAAATTTTAAGTTTTCCTAAAACCAAGGGGATTTATACCAAATTTCTAGAGAGTTATCAGTGTCTAAAAGGTTTAAGTCTTTAGTTCTAACCAAAGGTAAACAGTCTATATAGACCACATCATCTAGATTTTACTTCTGAACCCACTCCCCGGCACTTTACAAAGCAACATTTATCAATTAACATTGGCTCAGAACTGCAGTGCCATTTATCAGTTTATCATAATATTTGGGCCTGACATTCTGCAATTATTTAACATTTTAAAAAAATATTTTATTTCTTTATTTGACAGAGAGAGAGACAGTGAGAGAGGGAACACAAGCAGGGGGAGAGGGAGAAGCAGGCTTCCCTCAGAGCAGGGAGCCCAATGCGGGGCTCGATCCCAGAACCCTGGGATCATGACCTGAGCCAAAGGCAGATGCATAACGACTGAGCCACCCAGGTGCCCCTTAACTTTTTTTTTAAGCTTCAAATGTGATACCACTCCACCACTATGATTTACCTAGTAAACCTGTACCAACGAGCTCCCATCCCCAATAAGATTAATATGCTTTGGAACATCTGAGATGCTTATCTCAGAGGAGTGTTCCCACTTGCCAGATATTTACTGGAAATACAGCAGTTAAGAGACCAAATCTTTGTTTCCATGGGGTTTATATTCTACATGGAGGAAATAAGCAAATACATACTATGATGGTGATAAACAAGTTCTATGAAATATTGGTTCCAAAGGGTACTTTTCTAGGTGGGATGATCCAAAAAAGTCTGATTTTGGAGGTGATCTGAAGAAAGGAAAGGCAATAAAATCAACAAGTCAGGAAACGACAGATGTTGGCGAGGTTGCAGAGAAAGGGGAACCCTCCTACACTGTTGGTGAGAATGCAAACTGGTGCAGCCACTCTGGAAAACAGTATGGAGATTCCTCAAAAAGTTGAAAATGGAGCTACCCTACGACCCAGCAATCGCACTACTGGGTATTTATCCTAAAGACACAAAGGTAGTGATCCTCAGGGGCACGTGCACCCGAATGTTTATAGCAGCAATGTCCACAATAGCCAAACTATGGAAAGAACCTAGATGTCCATCAACAGATGAATGGATAAAGAAGATGTGGTATATATATACAATGGAATATTATGCAGCTATCAAAAGAAACGAAATCTTGCCATTCGCAACGACATGGATGGAACTGGAGGGTATTATGCTGAGCGAAATAAGTCAATCAGAGAAAGACAATTATCATATGATCTCTCTGATATGAGGAACTTGAGGGGCAGGGTGGGGGGTCGTGGGGGGTAGGGAGGGAAAAATAATGAAACAAGATGGGATGGGGAAGGAGACAAACCATAAGAGACTCCTAATCTCATAAAACAAACTGAGGGTTACTGGGGGGTGGGAGGGTAGGGATAGGGTGGATGGGTTATGGACATTGGGGAGGGTTTGTGCTTTGGTGAATGCTGTGAAAGATGTAAGCCTGATGATTCACAGACCTGTACCCCTTGGGCAGATAATAAAAATAAAATTAAAAAAAAAAAAAGAAAGGAAAGGCAAATTATGAGTTCTTAGGGAAGNAGAATTTTTTTTTTAAAGATTTTATTTATTTATTTCACAGAGGGAGAGAGATCACAAGGAGGCAGAGAGGCAGGCAGACAGAGAGAGTGGGAAGCAGGCTCCCCGCTAAGCAGGGAGCCCGACGCGGGCCTCGATCCCAGGACCCTGAGATCATGACCTGAGCTGAAAGCAGAGGCTTTAACCCACTGAGCCACCCAGGCGCCCGGGAAGAACATTCTTGACAGAAGAAAACAGTTCATGCCCAAACCCTGAAATGAGAGTCTTTGGTGTATTCACAGAACAAGGAGGCCAACTAACAGAAAGAGAGCATGAGAAAAGTAGTAAGACATGAGACTGGGAAGAGATGGTATCTTGCAGGGCCCTGTAGGTATACGGTGAGTAGCCCTTGGAGGGTTTTGAGCTGAAATATTAATGGTTGTGATCTCTGTGGTTTTAAAAACTTGACTGAGGTAAAGGTAGAAGCAGGTCAAATGGAATAACCTGAGTCAGTGGTACTTGGACTAGTTTGTAGTCAATGAAGTTGGTGAGAAAGGGTCAGATATTGAATATATTCTGAAGCTGGATTCAATATAAACAATAAAACAAAAGGAAAAATAACATTTTTTAAAGTGGTGGGAAAAAATTCCAAAGGCATGATTCATGAAAGAAATAATTGGTACGGGCGCCTGGGTGGCTCAGTGGGTTAAAGCCGCTGCCTTCGGCTCAGGTCATGATCCCAGGGTCCTGGGATCGAGGCCCACATCGGGCTCTCTGCTCAGCAGGGAGCCTGCTTCCTCCTCTCTCCCCTCTGCCTGCCTCTCTGCCTACTTGTAATCTCTCTCTCTCTGTGTCAAATGAATAAATAAAAAAAAATCTTTAAAAAAAAAAAAAAGAAATAATTGGTACAACTGAACTTCTTTAAAAGTAAAAAGATCTGGAGGAGCGGCAAGATGGCGGAGGAGTAGGAGACCGATTATCATCAGGTCCCAGGAATTCACCCAGAGAGCTATCAAACCATTCTGAACACCTACAAATTCTACTGGAGATCGAAGAGAAGAAGAGCAGCAAGTCTAGGAACAGAAAATCGACC
>LNAC01001030.1:361069-412388 GCA_002007465.1 Ailurus styani | reverse complement strand
AAATAATAAAAATAAAATTAAAAAAAAAAATAAAATAATGTCTGAGTAAACAAGTATGCATAAACTATACCTTACTAGTCATTAAAAAGAATTCAAAAAATGGGACACATGGGTGGCTCATCCCATCAAGCACTGGACTCTTAATTTCAGTTCAAGTCATGATCTCAGGATTGTGAGATCAAGCTCCAGCAGGCTCCAGGGATCCGTGCTCAGCAAAGATTCTGATAGAGAGTCTCTCCTTTTCCCTCTGCCCCTCCCCTGGCCTGCTCAGTCTCTTGCTCTCACTCTCAAAATAAATACATCTTTTTTTAAAAATTCAGAAAAGTTCAATTACAATACAGAAAAGAGGTCATGCAACAATGCTAACCAAGTAACAGCAGACTATAAATTGTACATGAAATATGACTTGCAACTATGTCTTAAAAATACACAGGGCATGGGGAGGGGAACAAAGGCAGCAATGGCATTAACACAGGAACACGGGGAGCCAGGCCAGCAGGGCCACAGGGCCCTGAACTTCTGCGGGAGCATCCATCGTAGATGTGAGGACTGGGCACTATATGGGGGGATCGTGTCTTGGCTGAGATGCTTCAAGGCAGTGCTCACAGAGCACATGGTAGTCACTGAGCTGGGCAAGCTGAGATAAGAGGCTGCTGGGGGTGACAGAATCATCCCTGAGGGGGACCTGGCCCCCTGCTGCAGCAGGCAGATGTGGTAGTGGAAGAAGTGACCCAGCCATCATTGGGTATAGGATATGAGCTGGGCCAGGCTGTGGCTCTCAGTAAACAAATCCTCAGCCTATTCTGTCCACAGTGTGGCTAAGTACTTTCAGCCACAATCTGGGGAACGGCAGACAGCTCCAGGTTCCAAGTGTTGGACTATGAAGAGGGACAGGTGGAGACCATGCTTGATCAATACTCTGAGGCTGACCTTTCCTAGCAGGTGGCTGCCTACCCTGACACAACCACTTGACTTATTAACACCACTCTACTACATTTTTCTACTCCCAGACCCTGCCTTAGTAACCCTCCTGCCTCTTAGCCCCAATACCAAATTAAAAGGTATGTTCAGAAAAAGTACCTAAAAATGTTACAATAAAATATACTCAAAAATGTTAATAGTGGGTGTTATCTAGATGATAAGATTGCAAGTGATATTTTTTTCTTTTACCTTTTTGTGATAAATTCATTGATTTCATGCTGGAAAAGTTCTATATTCCTTTTAATTCATATAATTTTGTTTTATAATTTGTAAGTGAAGACTAGGTATATATAAGTTAAATTATGTTAAAAATATCATTTTCCTGAGTTTTCAAGACAATCTACTTTAAGAAATTACTCATGTGTACATGTGTTTCCAGTTTTAAAATTATGTTTACATGCGTTATAAACTACATTTCATTTATTTGCTGGTATCCTTAACTTCAATTATAAGTTAAAAAGTTATAATTGAGTCTTCACTAATTCAACAGATTCTTTCCACATCTCATTTATTACACATTTACTAGTTACTAAAGTGTCGAAAAATCTAACTTATGACCTTATTCAAGTGAAATTTTAAGAAATCCTTTCAAAGGCCACCAAATATTGGGGTGTCTGGGTGGTTCAGTCAGTTGTGTGTCCAAATCTTTACTTCAGCTCAGGTCGTGAGATCAAGCACTGCATGAGGCTCCCTGTTCAGTGGGATGTCTGCTAGAGATTCTCTCTCTCTCTCCCCCTCTGTCCCTCCCCCCACTCACACTCATGCTCTAAATAAATAAATTTTTTTAAAAGCTATCAAATATTAAATATGAAATAAGGCATATGAAATAAAGTCTAATTGTCTCTAAAATTGTTATGCCTTGACTTTATTCCCAAGTGTGATATAGTCCCATGCAGGGTAAATGGTGAAATTTTTCTCAGTGGGTCCATATGTCTTGGGTTTCCTTACATAACCTTACCAAATTTTAGTATGTACATTTTATACACACTGGCCTGATTTAAACTGCATGAGAACATTATTACTCAAGAAACTGAGGCTCAGAAAGGCACTTATTTGTTGAATGGAATGAGGGCGTTTAATAATTTTCACCTGCAACTACTAAGTAGAAACTCAGGAACTCTATCTCCAAAGCCTACTCTATATTGAATCCTTAGGGAAATTCAAGGCACAATGACTAGTAAAATTTAATAGACAGAAAGGAAGTTACCATTATGGATAATCCTCAAAACTTAGAATACTTAAAAGGACTAAGGATATATTAAAACATTCATAAAAGTACTTTCAGTTACTATAGCATACTTTTCCAAAGTTTTTCATCTTTGTTCACGGCCATCTTTATTATTTCATATATACTTGTTTGACTTTGGTTTAATTTTTTAATAAAGCACTTCATGGACACATGAAATTACCTGAGTTCTCCAGTTTTACTGCTCACACTTAAACTACTGCATGTACCACACTACCCTTGGATGCAGCAACAACTAAAGATAACTTGGTAATAGTAAGAGAAACAGATCATCATAAAATCAATTCCTAAAACTTCAAGTAAAATTAGAACCTAATGCTCACAATGACCAAGACCCGAGAGGTGTAACACAAGCACTTAAAACAAAGGAGAGCACCAAAATTAAAGCCACAGACAATTCTGCCATTTCACATTGGTCCATTTATTTAAGGAAAAAAAAAAAGAAAAAAAAACTGGCCAGTCAGCTACAACTTGTAAGGGGCTCAGAAGTCCTTACTCTCACATTGACAAGAAAAAAAGATGAATAAACTGAAAATCATTAACTTATCTTACATCCTTTAGAGAACCAAGGTCACAGGGCAAATTACCACCAAGAAAACCAGACAGGCAGATACAGCTTATCAGGTGCGGGAACACTTTAACAGCAATTGATAAATTGTTAGAGGCCAAGTATGGATTAACTTGAGAGTTAAAAAAAATCCTGAAGTCCCATTTTTAGTGGGTGGGCCATACTTTCGTGGGTTTTACCTCCAGGAGACCCCATAAAATTTTCAGGTTTTCACAGTTAAGATCTGTGAAAAATCCTCTTGTGCCCTGAGCAGGAGGGGGAAGTAGCCATACCGAAATAGGCCCAATGCATTCTGGTAACCAAGTCATGCCCTCAAGATAAACTGCTCTGATAGGACATAATCTACCTAGATGACAAACAATTAGACAACCTCAGCCTCCTCCAGTGTTCCCATCTCACCTAAGGGTGGGCTGTGGCTAAGAAACACTTCTGAAGGCCTTAGTCCAGGGATTCAGGATCACTAAAAATAAAGTTTAATGATAAGTTTATAGAACATTATCCCTCCTCAACTCCTTATCACCACATCAACACAGATCCAGTAATAATAACTGAATTTCAAATGAGAAAGCACAATATAGATTCTGTTTAAGAAGGAATTCTTAGCAGGGGGCCTGGATGGCTCAGTCGGTTAAGCATCCAACTCTTGAACTCAGCTCAGCTCTTGATCTCAGGCTCATGCATTCAAGCCCTCAACGCACTGGGTGTGGAGCCTACATTTAAGAAAAAAGGTGGGGGGGGGGTGCCTGGGTGGCTCAGTGGGTTAAAGCCTCTGCTTTCGGCTCAGGTCATGATCTCACGGTCCTGGGATTGAGGCCCGCATCGGGCTCCCTGCTCAGCGAGGAGCCTGCTTCCCCCTCTCTCTCTCTGCCTGCCTCTCTGCCTCCTTATGATCTCTCTCCCTCTGTGAAATAAATAAATAAAATCTTTAAAAAAAAAAAAGAAAAGAAAAAGAAAAAGAAAAAAGGTGGGGAGAGCACCTGGGTGACTCAGGTCACAATCCCGGAGTCCCAGGATGGAGTCCCGCATCCGGCTCCCCGCTCAGCAGGAAGTCTGCTTTTCCCTTTCCCCTTCTCATGCTCTCTCTCTCAAATAAATAAAATCTTTAAAAAAAGGAATTATTAGCAAAACTGAAAGACAACAGGGAAGAAAAATAAAACAAATTAGAAAGAAATGAATCCTCTAGTACCTACAGCTACAGCAAACAACACACAGCCCAATTCCTAGTCAGATAAACATAAAGCTCACACTAAAAGCCTAATAACCTCAAGTCCCATTACCAGAAACATTCTATTTGGTTTTTTTTTTAGAAACATTGTATTTGGCTTTCCAAAAACTTATGTCATGTCAGAAGGCAAAACAAACAAAAAAAAAAACAAGAAAATCCACAATCTAAAGAAACAAAGAGAGCATCAGAACCAGACTTAGGTAAGACACAGACTTTTGGACCTATCACGGGAACCTAAAATAACTTTGACTAAATACGATAAGGACTCTAATGGAATAAATAAGAAATAGACAACATGCAAGAATAGATGGGTAATCAGAGCAAGGAAAACTGTAATAAATAAACAAAAGGAAACACTACAAATCTAGAACATGGTGAAAGAAATAAAGAATGCATTTGATGGGCTCATTAGCAGACTGCACCCAAGGAAGGAAAGAATCAATGAGCTTGAAGAGGGAAGAAACAATGAAGGTTGATGATAGGTCAACAGAAACTTCCAAACTCAGCCATAGCAAATACTTCCTAGACACAGCGCCAAAGGCAAGGGAAGCAAGGGCAAAAATGAACTACTGGGACTTCATCAAGATCAAAAGCTTTTGCACAGCAAAGGAAACGGTCAACAAAACCAAAAGAAAACTGACGGAATGGGAGAAGATATTTGTAAATGACATATCAGAGAAAGGGTTAGTATCCAAAATATATAAAGAATTTATCAGACTCAACATCCAAGGAACAAATAATCCAATCAAGAAATGGGCAGAAGACATGAACAGACATTTCTCCAAAGAAGACATCCAAATGGCCAACAGACACATGAAAAACTGCTCAACATCACTTGGCATCAGGGAAATACAAATCAAAACCTCAATGAGGTATCACCGGTCAGAATGGCTAAAATTAACAAGTCAGAAAACAACAGATGTTGACAAGGATGCTGAGAAAGGGAACCCTCCTACACTGTTGGTGGGAATGCAAGCTGGTGCAGCCACTCCGGGAGACAGTACGGAGGTTCCTCAAAAAGTTGAAAATAGAGCTACCCTATGACCCAGCAATTGCACTACTGGGTATTTACCCCAAAGATACAAATGTAGTGATCTGAAGGGGCACATGCACCCCAATGTTTATAGCAGCAATGATCACAACAGCCAAACTAAAATATGGAAAGAGCTTAGACGTCCATCAACACATGAATGGATAAAGAAGATGTGATATATATATATATACAATCGAATACTATGCAGCCATCAAAAAAATGAAACCTTGCCTCTTGCAATGATGTGGATGGAACTAGAGGGTATTATGCTAAGTGAAATAAGTCAATCAGAGAAAGACAATTATCATCTGATCTCGCTGTTATGTGGAATCTGAGAAACAAAGCAGAGGATCATAGGGGAAAAGAGGGAAAAAAATTAAGCAGTACAAAACCAGAGAGGGAGACAAACCATAAGAGACTCTTAATCTCAGGAAATAAACTGAGGGTTGCTGGACTGGAAGGGGGTGGGGGGGGGGGGTGGCTGGGTGATGGACACTGGAGAGGGTATGTGCTATAGTGAGCACTGTGAATTGTGTAAGACTGATGAATCACAGACCTGTATCCCTGAAACAAATAATACATTCTATGTTAATAAAAAAGTTAAAAAAAAGAAAGAAGAAACTTTCCAAGCTGAAGTCCAAAGAAGAAAAGAAAAATAAAAGGGAACAGAAAACCTAGCAACTGTAGGTCAATTACAGAAGTTAAAACATATATGTAATGGGACTACAAAGGAGAAAGAAGCAGAAGAAATGTCTGAAATAATAACAGTGGGAAAATCTTCCAAAATTAATGATACCATAAATGCAGGAAGCACAGAGAATACCAAAGCAGGATAAATACCAAGTACACATAGCTATATCATAAGCAAACAACAGAAAACCAAAGAGAAAGAAAAATATTAAAATCCATAAGAAAAAGACGCCTTATCTATAGAGGAACAGAGATACGCATTCTGATCTGTTGTCAGAAACCACACACGCAGGAAGAGAATGGAATAAAATATTTTAAGTGTTGAAAGAAAAAAACACACCAAGCTAGAATAATGTATCCAGCAAAATGGTCCCTCAGAAGTGAAAACAAACTAGGGCGCCTGGGTGGCTCAGTGGGTTAAAGCCTCTGCCTTCGGCTCAGGTCATGATCTCAGGGTCCTGGGATGGAGGCCCATATCGGGCTCCCTGCTCGGCGGGGAGCCTGCTTCCCCCTCTCTCTCTGCCTGCCCTCTGCCTACTTGTAATCTCTCTCTCTCTGTCAAATAAATAAATAAAATCTTAAAAAAAAAGATTTAAAAAAAAAAAAGAAAACAAACTAGTCTTTCTCAACAGAAACAGAAGTAATTTGTCACCAGCAGACTTGGCTTGCAAAAAATGTTAAAAGTTCTTCAGATAAAAAAAATTATATAGGTCAAAGACAAAGATCCACATAAAAAAGAAGAGCATTAGAGAAGGAACAAATTAAAGTAAAATTAGTATCTTTTATGTTTCTTATTTTTAACTGACCCAATAATTAACTGTTCAAACTAACAATAGCAAAAATGTATTGGGTGATTATAGCTTATGGGTAAGGAGAACTGAGAATACTACTGTTACAAGGTACCTATACTGCTTATGAAGTGATGTACAGTTATCTTCTGCTTTTCCAAAGTTTGTGGTATGCCACTTCACTTGGTGTGTGTGTGTGTGTGTGTGTGTGTGTGTGTGAGAGAGAGAGAGAGAGAGAGAGAGAGAGAGAGAGAGAGAGAAAGAGAGAGAGAATGGGGGGATAGAGAGCACTCATGCGTAATAGGGGGGGTCAGAGGGGAGAGAGAGAGAGAATCTTAAGCAGGCTCCATGCCCAGTGCCTATGCCAGGCTCAGTCTCGCCACCCTGAGATCATGACCTGAGCTGAATTTCAGAGGATTTTCATTTTTATGAAAGAAGACAAAACTGAAAAGAGCATTTAGCATTTGGCTTGCAGCAGGCTGTTAAAGAGGCAGCGCATATGCTGGGAAGCAATAGTGGCACTGCCAAGCTCCTTCCCTAGGGAACGACACCCAGCTTCTCAAATTTTTAACTGTGTCTGTGAGCATTTGTGCTTTATCTCAACTCATTTTGTGAATCCATTAGCAAGATGTGTACTAAAGTATTTTAAAGAAGCCTAAAAGAGGTTATTTTTCAGGTCTGGGAATGCTCAAAAATTTTTCATATAAACTAACAGTAATTGCTCCTTCACTGTAAACTATTTCAGCTTATGAAAGGTTTCGTAAGAATGCTCTATGTTAAGATAGCAGGGGAAACCTGTAGTGTTATTTAAAAGTGGACTTAAACAAGATATTAATGTATACTGCAAAGTAAAGGCAACTAATAAAAAAATTTTAAGAAGTATAATTTATAAAGAGGAAAGTAAGTGAAGTCATATAAAATGTTCAAGTAAAACCGAAGATGAAAAAGGGGAAGATAAAAAAGGAAACAAGTGCAAACACGATATTGATCCAACTACATATCAAATTTCACTTTAAATGTGAATGATCTAAATACATAAATTAAGAATGTGTGCCATATTATCACTGCAGATATAGTCAGGTGTCAGAATGGATTAAAAAACCAAGACCCATTATATGCTGCCTTCAAGAAACACACTTTAAATATAAAGACACTGATTACAAATAAAGGGATGCCACAGAAAATTGGGAGTTGCTGTTTAATGGGAATAGTTTCAGTTTTTCTTTCTTTTTTTTCTTTTTGAGTTTCAGTTTTTTGAGATGAAAATGCTCTAGAGATTAGTTACACAACAATAGAAATGTACCTAACGCTACTGAAATATACACTTAGAAAAGGGTTAAGGTGGTAAATTTTATGTTACATATTTTACCATAATTTTTTTTAAGTAAAGGGATATCTACTCAAGTCCCTTGTCCATTTGTTAATTGAGTTGTCTTTTTGTTGCTGAGTTGAAAGAGTACTTTATGTATTCTGGGTATTAAACCCTTATCAGATATATGATTTGCAAATATTTTCTCCCATTCTGTGGTTGTCTTTTCACTCCCTTAATAGCATCCTTTGATGCATGAAGATCTTCATTATCATCAAATTCAAATTATCTATTCTTTGTTGTATTGAGTTTTTTACATCTCGTTTAACAGACCATTGCCAAATCCAAGGTCATGAAGATTAGCCCTTATGTTGTTTTTTTTTAAAGATTTTATTCATTTATTTGACACAGAGAGAGAGATCAGATCATAAGTAGGCAGAGAGGCAGGCAGAGAGAGAGGAGGAAGCAGGCTCCCCGCTGAGCAGAGAGCCCGATGTGGGCCTCGATCCCAGGACCCTGGGATCATGACCTGAGCCAAAGGCAGCGGCTTTAACCCACTGAGCCACCCAGGCACCCTAGCCCCTATGTTTTGCCTGAGTTGTAAGAGTTTCAACTCTTAAATTTAGGTATTTGCTCCATTTTGACTTTTTTTTTAAAGATTTTATTTATTTATTTGACAGAGAGAGAGAGATCACAAGTAGGCAGAGAGGCAGGCAGAGAGAGAGGAGGAAGCAGGCTCTCCGCAGAGCGGAGAGCCCGATGCGGGGCTCGATCCCAGGACCCCGAGATCATGACCTGAGCCGAAGGCAGAGGCTTTAACCCACTGAGCCACCCAGGCGCCTGCTCCATTTTGACTTGTATATGGTAGGAGTTAAGAGTCCAATCTTCATTCTTTTGCACGTGGATATCCAGTTGACTCAGCACCATTTATTTAAGAAATTATCAAGACGGGTACAAAGTTTCTGTTTGGAATGATAAAAGAGTTTGGGATATATACAACTATTACATATTATAAATGTATTTAATACCACTAAGTTGCACATTTTAAAACAGTTAAAACGGTAAATATTATATATACTTTAAACGTTATATATACTTTACCAAGATAAAAAATAATTGCAAGATACCACTTCATACACACAAGAATGGGGATAAACAAATATATGGACAATAGGAGGTACTGGTGAGGATGTGAAAAGTTAGAATCTTTTTTCTTTTTTCTTTTTTTAAAGAGAGAGAGAAAGAGAGAGAGATCGAGCATGAGCGGGGAGTTGGGGGGAGCAGAGGGAGAGAAAGAATGTCAAGCAGGTTCCATGCCCAGTGCAGGGTCCCATGCAGGGCTGGATCTCACAAACCCAAGGTCATAACTTGAGCCAAAATCAAAAGTCAGACACTCAACCGAATGAGCCACCTAGGAACGCCAAAAACTGGAACCTATATACACAGCTGATATGAATGTGAATGGTACAGCAAGTCTGAAAAACAGTTGGTTAAACACAGTGTTACCGTATGACACATCAGTTCTACTCCTAGGTATAACACGTGCTCAGAAATAAAAATACATGCTCACACAAAAATTTATATATGAACATTCACAGCAGCATGATAAATAATAATCAAAAAGTATAAACAAACCAAATATCCATCAAATGATGAATGGAATATTATTCAGTGGTAAAAAGGAATGAAGTTCTGAGTCATTCTACAACCTAGATGTACTGTGAAAACATGCTAAATGAATGTAGCCAGTCACAAAATACCACATGCTGTAGGATTCCTTTTATATGAAATGCTCAGAAAACACAAGTTCATAATGGTAGGAAGGAAAATAGTAGTTGTTATGGTCTGGGGTAGGGGATGTCAGAGGAAATGAGGAATGACCACTAACTGGTATGGAGTTTCTTAGTGGAGTGATGAATAATGTGATGGCTGCACAGGTTTGTGAATATACCAAAATCACTGAACTGTACTCTTCAAAGAGATAAACTGTATGGTACATGATTTACATCAATAAAGCTGTTATTTTTAAAAAGTGACTTGGGGACACCTGGCTGGCTCAGTCAGAAGAGCATGCAACTCTTGATCTCAAAGTCATGAGTTCCAGCCCCACACTGGGCAGAGATTACGTAAATAAACTTTTTTTTTTTAAGTGACTTGGTCATTAACTGAATTGTTAATAGATCTTTTGACAGTAACTGCACTGGAATTTTCATCTTTCATACAATTTCTGCTCCGAACAAGAATTAGAATGTGTTAACTATAATCAAATTTAAAAAAATGTTTTTCAATTAGAAAAAAAAAACGGACTCAAACTAAAAGATTTAACATGATCTGAAGACATGGGAACATCTTTAGTTTTAAAAGTAGTAATTAGGAAGTAATCTGTAAATGCTTGAATTTTTTTTGTTCAGCAGAGATTATAAGACTATGGAACAGAAATAGAAATTAAAATAATCTGTTATCCATATATTTTTTAAACTTAACCTGTCGGGCGCCTGGGTGGCTCAGTGGGTTAAAGCCTCTGCTTTCGGCTCAGGTCATGATCTCGGGGTCCTGGGATCGAAGCCCGCATCGGGCTCCCTGCTCGGCAGGGAGCCTGCTTCCTCCTCTCTCTCTGCCTGCCTCTCTGCCTACTTGTAATCTCTCTCTCTGTCAAATAAATAAATAAAATCTTTAAAAAAATAAATAAATAAACTTAACCTGTCAGGCTAGATGATTACTTTGTTGGCTTATAAGACCAAAAAGCAGTAAACATTATTGACTAATATATTAAGAATGAGATAGAAATAGCACAAGTTTCTCCTACCCAGGATCTCATCCTAGGATATCATAGTCTTACATGAAGCTCTGCTTCCTGAAAAAAAATTCCACATTATTAAAAAAAAATCAGTACCCACATCTATGTGCATCCAGGGCACAAAGTTTTACAATGTGGTTTTATAATTTCTATTCTCTATGATAAGATCTTCTTGGCCTTTAACTCAACCTGAATCTTATTCTTCTACTCTTTTTATGCAATACTGTTTAACATTAATTTTATAGTGGGACACAGGAGGACCAATGGACCTGTGTGGTAGAAAGTTTGTGTCAGCTAACTGAAAATAATTAAAAAAAAAAAAGTTTGTGCCACAAATAAAGGAAGTTAAAAGGTATCTTCCCTTTTAATTCTTCAGAGATCTCTCTAGGTTATCTTCTAAAGATGAAAACTTTTTAAGCCCACATGCCTCTTTTGGCCCTTGTGAAATATTAACATCTTTTACTTGAAGAATTTGAGGGGAAATAATAGACATTCGTTCCTTTACAAAAAGAAAAAAAGGAAGGGAACAAAAATACTGAAACAAGAAATAAAGAACACTGGTACCTATTTTTTAAGATTTTTATTTATTTATTTGACAGAGAGAGAGAGATCACAAGTAGGCTGAGAGGCAGGCAGAGAGGAGGAAGCAGGCTCCCTGCTCAGCAGGCCTCGATTCCAGGACCCTGAGATCATGACCTGAGCTGAAGGCAGAGGCTTTAACCCACTGAGCCACCCAGGCACCCTGGTATCTATTTTACATATCTAAAAAAAATCTCTGAGGCCTCTCATCCATCTAAAAACATGAAAATTAAATAGATGACAAGTTACATCTAGCATGGGCACCACAGAATAACTATCTTAGAAGATAATTTTTTTTCTGAGGGCAGAATCCAAAATTTACAACAAAAAACAAGGCATTACTAAAATATAAACCTTCTCAAGTCCTAAAATAAGGTATATTAAGAGGCAGTCCTTCATAAATAAGTATCCTGAATACAAAGAGCTGAAAATCTCCTAAGTATCACAGAACATTTCCCTAAAAACAAAAAAGGGGGCAATCTCTTTTTTCACAAAAACTTGGATCAAGTTCATTTGAGTTAAAAAGCAGAATAGTGGTTCTAAATTTTGTAGAAGCCATCTTAAGACTGGTAAGTCCTTATAACTCTTTTATAAGATTTTGTAAGTAAACTGAAGCATTCAAAAGGAGTTGGTCAGAAGCAAATTATACAATCCATGCCTAAAATTTAAAGTTATATGAAGATTAGCATTAAGAGAGGACTCAACCAAAAAAAAACAAAAGAAAATCCGTAAATTCTGCACTCTGATAGAAGAGTGGAAAAATAATACAACAAACCTATCCAAACCTAATCCTCCTACCTCTACACAACTAAAGTTCCTACTCCGTGTGTACTCATACTGATGTTTGAGAACCTTGCCCTACATGTGTAACCTAACTCTATGACAGTTTTACCACCAAAAGCTACAAACGATTCTTTGTTTCTCTGGTTAAACTTCCTCATTCATTTCTTTACAGCTGATGGCTCCAATCCTGGAGAATTTAAATCAATACCAACTCCTGGAATGCAAATGTTGTATGTTCTTTAACTATTAAATGGTTTTTTTTTTTAAAGATTTTATTTATTTGACACAGAGAGAGAGATTACAAGCAGGCAGAGAGACAGGGAGAGGAGGAAGCAGGCTCCCTGCCGAGCAGAGAGCCCAATGCGGGCCTCGATCCCAGGACGCTGAGATCATGACCTGAGCCGAAAGCAGAGGCTTTTTTTTTAGTATATGTGCTGCCGAAGCGAGCACGAAAGCAGAGGCTTTAACCCACTGAGCCACCCAGGCGCCCTTAAATGGTTTTCTTATCATTTCACAATTACTAAATAAAAGATATTCAGAAATGACCAAACTCCTGCGTTTCTAATTTTCCGGTCTAGCTTTAACATCTGAAAAAGTCATATACATCCATTTCTTTCAAGGAGCTGATACTTCAGTGCAAAGATGAGTTATAAACTAGGAGTAATAATATAAGTGAATAAGACAGAAAAATATAACTTTCTAAGTGTTCATGCTTCTTTGAAAATCCTCTAAAGCATCTGTGTAGCATTAAAATGTCAAAGCAAAAGCAATACAGGTCATCTTCACAAATACCTCCTGCCTGAAAAACTTCCATTGAAACTCTTCCCACAGTTATAAATAAGTCATAAAGATGTAATGTACAGCGTTACAGGGAATATAGTCAATAATATTATAACAACTTTATATGGTGACATAACTAGACTTATCATGGCTGGCTCAGTTGCTTTAACATGTGACTCTTTTTTTTTTAAATATTTTATTTATTTATTTGACACAGAGAGAGAGATCAGATCACAAGTAGGCAGAGATGCAGGCAGAGAGAGAGAGGAGGAAGCAGACTCCCTACTCGCGCCTCGATCCCAGGACCCTGAGATCATGACCTGAGCCGAAGGCAGAGGCTTTAACCCACTGAGCCACCCAGGCGCCCTAACATGTGACTCTTGATAGTAGTGAGTTCAAGCCCCATGCTGGGTATAGTGCTTACTTAAAAAGGAAAGAGGGCGCCTGGGTGGCTCAGTGGGTTAAGGCCGCTGCCTTCGGCTCAGGTCATGATCCCAGGGTCCTGGGATCGAGGCCCGCATCGGGCTCTCTGCTCAGCGGGGAGCCTGCTTCCTCCTCTCTCCTCTCTCTCTGCCTGCCTCTCTGCCGACTTGTAATCTCTCTCTCTGTGTCAAATAAATAAATAAAATCTTTAAAAAAAAAAAAGGAAAGATATAATGATTTCATGTAGAATAAAGAGAAAATAAAGATCACTTGAGGGTCGGAAATACGTGGTAACTATTTGAAAAGCTTAGATTTACTTTGTTCCATTTGAGGCACAGCTATCTAAATTCAATACATTCTATTCACTTTAACACAAAAAATAAATATTACTGGTTTTATTTTGTAAGAAAAGCATACTAAATTCTTTGCAGGAAAGAAATCTTTGAAAAGTTTTTATCGAGAAGAAGTACATTTTAGCTCAAAAGGAAAAAATTTAGATTTAAGTAAGTAAAAATACTACCCTCAGAGAACACTTGTTGTGATGAGCACTGGGTGTTGTATGTAAGTGATGAATCACTGAATTCTATACCAGAAACCAATATTACACTGCATGTTGACTAACTGGAATTTAAATAAAAACTTGAGGGAAAAAAGACTACCCTCAGAGGGGAGCAGAAATGCAATTTTACTTTGCACATTGTAAAAATAATAAAAAAAACTATTTTCCTCTAGAACTTGATTCAGAATGAATGTATATCCCTATATATTGTAGTGCAAAGAGTACCAGAACTCAGTTCAAATAAGAATCATTTCTCTTTTGGTGAAGAGGAAATGGGAGAAAAACAAAATCTAGGTTTTCTGAAATAAAACAAAGTCATGTATTTCTATATAGCTAAATGTTCAATGCTTTAACTAAGGCCATCTATAAGCCATTGGGGTTATCATTTAATTTGTGGATCAATATTCAATTTTGAAGAAGTTCTAAAAAGCAAATCTCTCCAGATAAATATAAAGTTTATTTCCCAATCAACAAAAAAAATGAATCAGATAAAATCTTGCTAAATCCAAGTGTTAATTAACAGAGTTTTGACAAATGCTAATCAAGGCTTGAATTATATTAACTTTTTCACACAAGCAATAAAACCATCATGCTAGAGGCAAAAGATATATGGTAACTTCTATATTTTTTATGTACATAAGAGCTATTCGTAGCTCTTTCATGAAATTCTGTCTCCAGCTATTAAATGCATCCACTTTGAAAAACAGGAAGGAGAGAAGACAACTCAGTTTTGTTAAGAGCTTACACTATGCTAGACATCTCATAAAGATTTTCATTTAAGTACTGTCTCCACTGTATAGATGAAAAATAACTCGGATGTTGGGGAATTTTCCAAAGGTTACAAAGCAAGAGAACACAATGTGAATCCAAATCTATCACTGTATCATATAATTCCAAATGAAAGTAAGTTGAGACTAAAAGTAAACTAAGCTTGGGCCATCTGGCAGACTCAGTTGGGAGAGCATGCAACTCTTGATCTTGGGTTGTAAGTTCAAACCCAACGTTGGAGGGTAGACTATACTTAAAATAGTAATTTAAAAAATCTTTAAAACAAAATAAAAGCAAGTTAAGCTCACACTGCCTGAATTTTATTCCAAAGGATTAGGGATGAATCCATTTTCTACTATTTCCTTTCCCCTAGAGTAGAAAACATCAAATGTAAATAGAGCTCTTAATGAAGTTAAATAAAATCACTAAACAATTTGAGACATTCTTTGAAACATTCCTCTAATACTGGCAAAATAATGAGCACACTATACTATAGTTTAGTTCCATTTGTATCTTAAAGAAACCCTGATATTTAATAGAAAAAAGTATTAACTTCTCTTTTAAAATAAAAGCAATTAAAGCTCATTTACTCACATCTCTTCTCTATAATATTCTAGGTATGGAAGTTTAAGCTTAATGTTGCTAAGGACTCTCCCCCACATCTTCCTTCTTAATAAATCCAGTACAGAAAGTGCAATATAAAGTATGAAGGAAAAAACAGAATGTCATGTAAAATCCCACCATCCACACATAATCACAGGGGAAAATGTTAATACACGTTTGGTTTTAACAAAATTGAAGTTACATTACTGCTTTGTAAACTTTTCCTTCCATTAATATACTGTGAATATTTTCCTACATCATAAATATTTTTCTAAAACATAATTTTTAATGGCAGCAAAGTATTCCATCATGTAAAAATGTTGTAAGGCTTTTCAACCTAACCACATTTAAACACAGATATGCTTTTTTTAATTTTTTAATATATTTTTTTAAAGATTTTATTTATTTATCTGACAGAGAGAGAGAGAGATCACAAGTAGGCAGAGAGGCAGGCAGAGAGAAAGGAGGAAGCAGGCTCCCCACTGAGCAGCAGAGAGCCGGATTCGGGACTCGATCCCAGGATCCTGATATCATGACCTGAGCCGAATGCAGAGGCTTAACCCACTGAGCCACCCAGGCACCCACACAGATATGCTTTGATTACAGCACCCTATCAATGGATTATATAGCACAGCTATTAAATTTTAAAATCAGTTTTTATGTGTTCAGACCAGTACTGTAAAAAGGGAGGAGGGCATTGACAATTACAAAAGATTCACTGAGAACAATAAACTGACACTTACTTTACATTCACTTGAAGAGTTACCAATGCTTTTCTGTGCTGTTAATGTAAGTTTCAAGTTTTATTTTGTCTACAAAAACACACTAGCCATGATGAAGAACTGTAGAACAAGAAAATTCTCAACCTGTCAGTAAAACTGTAAATTAGTAAAACCACTATAGTCAGCAATTTGGCAATTATCTCCTAACAAAAAATAAAATTGACCTCCTAAAGAAACTCTACCATGTGTGCAAAGGAACACCTTTTAATGCACCAAATTAATTTGAAAAACTTCTAAATATCCATTAGTGGTAGATCTATAACTTAAAATATAATCATACTTAATACTAAACAGGAATGAAAAGTGAGCAATCTAGATCAGTCTTGTTCAACAGAAATATAATTTAGGCCACAAATGTGAGCCACACATATATTTTAAAAATTTATAAAAGCCACATTTAAAGAAAAGAACAGGTGAAATTAATTTTAATATCTTATTTAATCTACTATATCCAAATCATTATCATTTCAATATGTAACCAATACAAAATAATTGGTAATGAGATTATATATAAACACATATTTATATATTTCATGTACTGCATCTTTATTATTATTTTATATAGTATATGTATTTTTCATGCCAAAGCTTCAAAATTCTGTGTGCAACTACAATTTCAGCACATCTCAATTCACACTACCCACATTTCAAGTGCTCAACAGCCACAGATATTTTTTGGCTATTTTACTAGATAGTGCAGGTCTAAGTCTACCTCAAAATCCCAAAAACGCCAAAAAAAGAAAGTTGTGAAATAATATGTACTTAATGGTGTCAAATTCATAAGCTGAAAAATTCTA
Organism: Ailurus styani; assembly: GCA_002007465.1. NCBI lineage: Eukaryota > Metazoa > Chordata > Mammalia > Carnivora > Ailuridae > Ailurus > Ailurus styani. Next base: position 395,677 of record LNAC01001030.1, on the reverse strand, counting down.
AATAATGTTTAAGTTTATGGAAGCATAAAAATTTATCCATACATGTGTATGTATGTAGAAAACATAAGACCTCACATCTATCTTTTAATGTTTTATTTCTTTAAAAGAAATCTCAAGCAAATAAGACATAAGACTTCATAAAGCTAGGTGGTAGGTGCAGAAGTATTTATATTACCTGAAGTTTTTCTCAATTAAATAATATATTCAGAGTATGAATGTTCTAAAACTCATTACTTATTTGTTTACATTCAATAACTTAAATCCAAAAATATACTGATGATGTATTGAGAATGTAAACTTCATACTTCCCTTCTTGTTACATAGAACAAAAGCATCCTTCTATCCTTCATATATAAGTTTGATAGTAAAAACTAAAGGAAAACTTCAAAAAATTAAGTAGGTATAGAATTAATGAATTTGCCTCATTTATTTATTCAATCAGCATTTATTATATGGCAACTATGAGCATTCAAAACAATCTAACATCATAAATGGCTTCTTCTGTCACAAGTCATCCAGTCATATGTAGATCAAAGTATATTTAGACACATTACAAAAGACCAACATCAAAAATTAAAAAAGAGAGGGTGCCTGGGTGGCTCAGTGGGTTAAAGCCTCTGCCTTCCGCTCAGGTCATGATCCCAGAGCCCTGGGATCGAGGCCCGCATCGGGCTCTCTGCGCAGCAGGGAGCCTGCTTCCTCCTCTCTCTCTGCCTGCCTCTCTGCCTACTTGTAATCTCTCTCTCTCTGTCATATAAATAAATAAAATCTTTAAAAAATATTGAAAAGAGCTAAACACTATAACAGTGACTATGGCCGTCAGAGTAGTTCTTAAATGGAGAATTTTAAGAGATTCCTAAAATAGATTAGTTTACTCTGCCACCCTGGGACATACAATGACATCCTAGAATATTTTCTTAAGACCAGCAAGAACACTCAAAACCCTCCTTATACATCCAATTAAGATATGGCTAAATATGAATTACTAGTTCATGAGCAAAATATTCTAATAAAGGTTCACAGTATATAAAAGCAAAGTTCAAATTGAGAAGCACTGGAACCAGACACTAGGCCTTGTCATAATTGGAAACTTGGGACATAAATGGTCATTCACAACAATAAAGTTCATGTAAAACAAGAAATCTCATAACACCTGATTAACAAAGGCAACATAAAAAATTGAACTTCAGTTATACTAATCTCTACAATTTCCTTTCAAATGAGTAAGAAAACAGGACTGCTGCATCAACAGAGAGTTAGATGGACAAATATGTAATAAAACACGTACAGTAAAATGTTAAAGGCAGAAACCAGGTGTTGAGTATATGTAAAATTCTTTCAAATTTGATGTAAGTTTGAAAACATTCATAATAAAATTTAGAAAAATTTATACTTCAGTAATGTGAGAGTATAATACCCTCCCACCTACAATTATTGATGGCCCCCAAACACCTAAAACACTATCACATAAAAGAAATCAAGAAGGGAGGGGCGCTTGGGTGGCTCAGTCAGTTAAGCATCCGACTCTTGATTTCCGTGCAGGTCATGATCTCAGGGTTGTGAGATCCAGCCACACACCAGGCTCCCAGGTGGTCAGGGAGCCTACTTAAGATTCTCTCTCCCTCTGCCCCTTTACCTCCCCCAACTCTCTTTCTCTCTCCCTCTTAAAAAGAGAGAGAGAAAGAGAAATCAAGAAGGCAACCACCTTTAGTATTGGAAACAAAAGAAAAAAAAAACAATTTGTCTTTTTGCAAACAGTTCAATTTAGGCAAACACCACACAGTATAGTTTATTTTACAATAAAAAAAAACTTCCATGAGCTATTACCTCACACATGTCAAATCAACAACATAAGAAACAACAGACGTTGGCTAGGATACGGAGAAAGGAGAACCCTCTTAAACTGTTGGTAGGAATGCAAACAGGTACAGCCACTATGGAAAACAGTATGGAGGTTCCTTAAAAATTATGGAAGGAGCCTAAAAGTCCATGGACTGATGAATGGATAAAGAAAATATGGTGTATATATATACAACCATAAAGAGTGAAATTTTGCCTTTTTCAACGATGGGAAGGGAGCAAGATGGTATTTCGGTAAGCAAAAAAGTCAGAGAAAGACAAATACCATACAATTTCATTCGTATGTGGAATTTAAGATACAAACGATCATAGAATTAAAAAAAAAGAAGAAACAGACTCTTACCTACAAAGAACAAACTGATGCTTACCAGAGAGGGAGTGGATGGGGGATGGGTAAATTATGTGATATGAATTGAAGAGTGCAATTATTGTGATGAGCACCAGGTGTTATATCACTAAATTGTACACCTGAAACTCATATTACACTATATGTTAAGTAAATAGAAATTAAATAAAAACATAAAATTAGTCTTCCATACAATAATATGATGTCTGGAATTTGTTTTAAAATAAATCAGTGTGGGCGCCTGGGTGGCTCAGTGGGTTAAAGCCTCTGCCTTCGGCTCAGGACATGATCCCAGGGTCCTGGGATCGAGGCCCGCATCGGGCTCTCTGCTCGGCAGGGAGCCTGCTTCCTCCTCTCTCTTCTCTCTCTGCCTGCCTCTCTGCCTACTTGTAATCCTTCTCTCCGTGTCAAATAAATAAATAAAATCTTTTAAAAATAAATAAATAAATAAATAAATAAATCAGTGAGGAGGGACTTGGGTGGCTATATATGAAATTCAACTAACAGTGAGATGATAATTGCTGAAGCTTTATAATAGTTAATTATGGGGTCATATTTTCTTCCTTTTTTAATATGTTCATAATTTTGCAATTTTCCAGTATAAAAAAATTTCAACATATAGAATATTATTTTAATAACCTAGTTCAGTGTCCTATATCCTAGCAATAGTGACCAGTGGACAGTAGGCAAAGTTTTTGTAGATACACCTTTATAAAAGAATCTATAGTTCAAACTCACACACATCCAGTTATAGTCAATATAGATTAATGCTTGTCTGTGAATTCATTTCATAAACACATCCAAGTCACTCATTTCAGTGTCCCTTGCTGTTAGATCTCACTGGGTGTTTGTACAGAAGATTCAACCACCGGGACACCTGGGTGGCTCAGTGGGTGAAAGCCTCTGCCTTCAGCTCAGGTCATGATCTCAGGGTCCTGGGATGGAGCCCCGCATGGGGCTCTCTGCTTCCTCCTCCCTCTCTGCCTGCCTCTCTGCCTACTTGTGTTCTCTCTCTCGCTGTCAAATAAATAAATAAAATCTTAAAAAAAAAAAGGGAGATTCAACCACCAACAGTATATACGCACACAAATGAAAATAAAAAGCACAGCTAATATTTACTGAGCACTACAGGACAAACACTGTTCCAAGACCATAAATATCTCATTTAATCAGAAACACCCTATAAAATAGGTGGTTATTATTATCTTTTATAAATGAGAAAAACTGAGGTACAGAGGTTAGGTAATTTGCCCAAAGTAACAATAAAAATTAACCGTGGAGCCAGGATCTAAATACAGCTGATAACTCCTAAATCATACCTTAGATCTTAATTACAAACTACTTAAAAAGTAAAGGTTTGGGTACCTGGGTTTCTCAGTCAGTTAAGCAGCTACTGTCAGCTCAGGTAATGATCCCAGTGTCCTGGGATTGAGCCCCACATCGGGCTCCCTGCTCAACAGGGAGTCTGAATCCCTCTCTCCCTCTGCCTCTGCCCCCTTCATGCTCTCTCTCACAAATAGACAAAATCTTTTTTAAAAAAAATTAAGTTTGCTTTTTAAAATAATAAGGAATGGGGAGAGACTCAAAAATTCTCTTTTGTTTTTTGAGAGAACTCAAAAAACTTCATAGCAACTTTTCAACGGATCAGGCCTTTAATCAATTCACTCCAATGTCTTGAATTTACAGTAAATCAATCATGGATATAATTAAACAATGATTCTATAGAATGACATGAAAATTCCACAAATATGTATGACACTAGAAAAAAATGGCCCTCATGGGCCACAGAATAATAGCTATTTCACCACTCTATCCCCTAGTAACCAGCAAAACAATCATCTGACAATTATTTACTGAATAAACTGAATTAAAACAGTATTCCTGGGGCAAATAATAAAAAAAAGCCACCAAAAATAATAAAAAATAAAAAAGTCCTTATCTTCTTTCTACTCCTGGATGTTTGATACATTGACATAAAATATGTCCTTTCCATTTTTTTTACCTTTTATATAAATTCCAGTTACTTAACATACACAGTAATATTAGTATCAGGTGTGCAATTTAGGGATTCAACACTAACATATAACACCCAGCACTCATTACAAGTGCATTCCTTAAACACATCACCTATTTAACCCATCCACCTCCCTTCTGATAACCACCCATTTGTTCTCTATAGTTAAGAGTCTGTATCTTAGTTTGCCTTTCTTTTTCCTTAAGACCATTTTGATTCTTATAATCCACATACAAGTGAAATTATGTTATTTGTCTTTCTCTGGCTGACTTATTTTGCTGAGCATAATACCGTCTAGCTACATCCATGTTGTTGAAAATGGTAAATTTTCATTCTTTTTTATGGCAGAGTAATATTTCATTGTGTATATATACACCACTTTATTCTTCAGTAGATGAACATTTGGGCTCCTTCCATAATTTCGCTATTGTAGATAATGCTGCTACAAACATCAAGGTGCATGTATCCCTCTTAGTATTTTTCAATTATTTCGGTAAACATCTAATAGTACAATTGCACAATCATAAGGTAGTTCTATTTTTAATGTTTTGATGACTCTCCATGCAGTTTTCCAAAGTGGCTGCACCAGTGTGCATTCCCACCAACAGCGTAAGAGCGTTCTCCTTTCTCCACGTCCTCACCAAAACCTGTTCTTTCCTGTGCTCTTGATTGTAGCCATTCTGACTGGTGAGAGGTGATAACTTATTGCAGTTTTGATTTGTATTTCCCTGATGATAAGTGACACTGAGCAACTTTTCACATGCCTGTTAGCCATTTGGATATCTTCTTTGGAAAAATGTCTTTTTTTAAGATTTTATTTATCTATTTGACAGAGAGATAGAGAGCACAAGTAGGCAGAGAGGCAGGCAGAGGGAAAGAGAGAAGCAGGCTCCCCGCTGAGCAGGGAGACGGACATGGGACTTGATCCCAAGACCCTGGGATCATGACCTGAGCCGAAGGCAGCGGCTTAACCAACTGAGCCACCCAGGCACCCCGGAAAAATGTCTTATTCATGTCTTCTTGCTCATTTCTTAACTGGACTATTTGTTTTCTGGGTATTGAGTTTTTAGGTTCTTTATAGATTTTGAAAACTAACCCATTATCAGATTGGTCATTTGCAAATATCTTCTCCCATTTGATTGTTTGCTTCACTGTGCAGAAGATTTTATCTTGATGAAGTCCGAACAGGTCATTTTTGCTTTTGTTTCCCTTGACTCCAGAGATGTGTCTAGTAAGAAGCTGCTACAGCCGAGGTCAAAGAGGTTCCTGCCTTTGTTCTCCTCTAGGATTTTCATGGTTTTCTGTCTCAAATTTAGATCTGTCATCCATTTTGAGCTTATTTTTGTATGGTGTAAGAAAGTGGTCCAGTTTCGTTCTTCTGTATGTGGCTGTCCAGTGTTCCCAACATTATTTGTTGAAAAGATGTCTTTTTATCCACTGGATATTCTTTTCTGCTTTGTCAAAATTTAGTTGACCATATACTTGTGGGTCCATTTCTGGGTTTTCCATTCTGTTCCATTGATCTATGTGTCTGTGCCAGTACCATACTGTCTTGATCACAGCTTTGAAATATAACTTGGAAGTCCAGAATTGTGATGCCTCCAGCTTTGCTTTTCTTTTTCAAGGTTTCTTGGGTTATTCAATGTCTTCTGTGGTACCATACAAATTTTATGATTGCTTGTTCTAGTTCTTGAAAAATGCTGATGCTATTTTGTAAGGGGTTGCAATGAATGTGAAGATTCATGCTGGTTCTTCCAATCCATTAGCATGGAATGATTTTCCATTTCCTTGTGTCATCTTTAATTTCTTTCATCAGTGTTTTCTAGTTTTTAGAATATAGATCTTTTACCACTTTGGTTGGGTTTATTGCTAGACATCTTTTTTTTCCATAAAATTGTAAATAGGATTGATTATTTGATTTCTCTTTCTGCAGCTTCATTAGTGGTGTATGAAAATACAACAGATTTCTGTATGTTGACTTTGTATCCTGGAACTTCACCAAATTCTTTTATCAGATCTAGCAATTTATTGGTAGAGTCTTTTGGGTTTCTATATAAAGTATCATTTCATCTGCAAGTAGTCAAATATTGAGCTCTCCCTTGCCAATTGGGAGGACTTTCCTTTTGTTGTCTAATTACCATGGCTAGGACTTTCAATACTACGTTAAATAATGGCGCTAAGAGTGGACATCCCTGTCATGTTCCTGACCATAGAGGGGGGGAAAATCTGTTTTCCCCCCACTGAGGATAGTATTAGCTGTGGGGGTTTTCATATATGGCCTTTATGTGTTGAGAAATGTTCCCTCTAACCCTACTTTGTTGAGGGTTTTTATCAAGAATGGATGTTATACTTTATCAAACACTTTCCTGCATCAACTGAAAGGAGCATATGGTTCTATCCTTTTATTAATGTGGGGTATCATATTGACTGACTTAAGAATACTGAACCACTGTTGCAGCCCAGGAATAAATCCCACTTTGTTGTGAAGAATGATACGTTGAATGTAGTATTAGATTCAGTTTGCTAATGTTTTATTGAGAATTTTTGCATCCATGTTCATCAGGGATATTGGCCCATAGTTCTCTGTTTTAGCAGAGTCTTTGGTTTTGGTATCAGGGTAATACTAGCCTCATAGAATGAATTTGGAAGTTTCCTTCCATTTCTATTTTTTTAATAGTTTGAGAAGAATAATTATTAACTCTTCTTTAAAAGTTTCATAGAAGGGCGCCTGGGAGGCTCAGTTGGTTAAGCGACTGCCTTCGGCTCAGGTCATGATCCCGGAGTCCTAGGATCAAGTCCTGCATTGGGCTCCCAGCTCCATGGGGAGTCTGCTTCTCCCTCTGACCTTCTCCCCTCTCATGCGCTCACTCACTCGCTCTCTCTCTAATAAAATCTTTAATTAATAAATAAATAAATAAATAAAAGTTTCACAGAATTCCTCTGAGAAGCCATCTAGCCCTGGACTTTTGTTTGTTGAGAGATTTTTGACTACTGATTCCATCTACTGCTTATCAGTCTCTTCAACTTTTCTATTTCTCCTATTTCAGTTTTGGTAGTTTATGCTTCTAGGAATTTATCTACTTCTTCCAGGTTGTCCAATACATTAACATAGTTTTTCATAATATTCACTTATTGTTTGTATTACTGTGGTGTTTGTTGTATTTCTCCCCTCCTTTGTGTTTTATTTATTTTGGTCCTTTATCTTTCCTTTTTGATAAGTCTGGGGAGGGGTTTAACAATTTTATTGATCTTTTCAAAGAACCAGCTCCTGTTTTCACTGATCTATTCCATTTTATTTACTTTCTGTATGTTTTGTTTCTGTTCTAATCTTTATTACTTCCTGTCTTCCACTGTCCTTAGGCTTCAACTGTTCTTTTTCTAACTCCTTTAGGTGTAAGGTTAGGTTGATTTGAGATTTTTCTTCCTTCTTGAGGTAGGCCTGTATTGCTATATACCTCCCTCTTAACACTGCTCTTGTTGCATCCCAAAAGTTTTGAACCGTTGTGCTTTCATTTGTTTCTATGTATGTTTTAATTTATTCGTTGATTTCCTGGTTAACCCATTCCCTTCATTAGTAGCATATTGTTCAACCTGCATGTTTTTTAGCCTTTCCAATTTTTTTTCTTGTGGTTGACTTCAAGTTTCATAGCATGGTGGTCAGAAAAGATGCATGGTATGTTCTCAATCTTTTTGTACTTGTTGAGGCCTGATTTGTGAGCCAGGATTTGATCTATTCTGGAAAATGTCCCATGTGCACTTCAAAAGAATGTGCATTCTGCCGTTTTAGGATGAAGTATTGTGAATATATTTCTTAAGTCCATCTAATCCAGTATGTCATTCAAAGCCACAATTTCCTAGCTGGTTTTTTTAGATGACATGTCCATTGATGTAAGTATAATGTTAAAGTCCCCTGAAATTATTGTATTATTATCAATGAGTTCATTTATGTTTGTTATTATTTTATATATTTGGGTGATCCCATGTTGGGTGCATAAATAATTACAATTGTTAGATCTTCTTTTGGACTGTCACCTTTATTATGATATACTGCCCTATACTGTCTCTTGTTATAGTATGGCTTAAAGTCTATTTTATTTGATATAAGCATAGCAATTCTGGCTTTCTACTGACATCCATTTGCATGATAAATGTTTTTATATCCCCTCACTTTCAATCTGCAGGTTTGAATCTAATTCTAATCCTCCTTCAGATCTAACATGAATCTCATGTCGGTAGCATATAGATGGGTCTTGTTTGTTTGGTTTTTTTTTTTATCCATTCTGACACCCTATGTCTTTTGTTTGGAGCATTTTTAGTCTATTTACATTCAGAGTGATTACTAACAGATATTTATTTAGTGCCATTTTATTACTTGTCATGGCTTCTGGAGTATTTCTCTATTACTTTCTTGTCCTCATCACTTTTGGTCTCTCTTTCCCACTCAGAGTCCCCTTTAATATTTCTTGCAGGATTGGTTTAGAGGTCACCAACTCCTTTATTGCTTGTTTGGGAAACTCATTTTATCTCCTTCTATTCTGAATGAGAGCCTTGCTGGATAGAGTATTCTTGGCTGCAGAATTTTCCCATTCAACATTTTATATATATCATGCCACTCCACTCTGGCTTGCCACGTTTTTGTTGAGGAATCTGCAGTGAACATTATGGGTCTTTCCTTGTCAGTTAAGGACTTCTTTTGTCTTGTTGCTTTTGAATGTTTTTAATTATTTTCTAAAAGATTTAATTATTTTAGAGCACATGTGAGTAGGGGAAGAGGCAGAGGGAGAGAGAGAATCTCAAGCAGACTTCCCACTAAGCACAGAGTCCAACACGGGGCTCTATCTCATGATCCTGAGATCATAACCTGAGCCAAAACCAAGAGTCAGATGCTCAACTGACTGAGCCATCCAGACACCCCAAGATTGTTTTCTTCATCACTAAATTTTGCAATTTTAAGTACAATATGTTTTGGTGTTGGCCTGCTTTTGTTGATTTGATGGTAGTTCTCTGTGTCCCCTGGATATGGATGTCTGTTTCCTTCCCCAGATTAAGGAAGTTTTCAGCTATTATTTCCTCAAATAAATTTTCTGTCCCCTTTTTCACTCTGTTCTTCACCTGGGACAACTATGATACAAATGTTATTACATTTGATGGACTCACTGATTTCCCTAAGTCTATTCTTGTTCCATAAGTCTTCTCTCTTCTGTTTGGCTTCATTATTTTCCATCATTTTGTTTTCTATGTCATTTATTCATTCCTCTGCTTCTTCCAACCTTGTGTTCATTGCATCGAGCCTGTTTCAGGCCTCAGTTATTGCAGTCATCATTTCTGATTCTTTTTTGATTATTTTATCTCTGTGGTACAGGCCTTACTGAAGTCTTCCAGGCTTTTCTCAAGCCTAGCAAGTATGCTTATGATTGTTGCTTTCAATTCTCCACCAGGCATACTACTTACATCTGTTTAGTTTAGATCTCTGGCTGTGACCTTATCTTGTTCTTTCATGTGGGATGAGTTCCTCCATCCTGGCATTTTGTCTAAATCTCTGACTTCTGTGTGTTATAAAAGTTATGGTTCCTGCTCCTGAGAGTAAAGGCTTTATGTAGAAGAAGTCATATAGTGTCCAGGGCCTAGCACTTAAGGAAGTGTCTCTGGTGCGTGCGCGCACACTCTGCTGTCATATTTTGGCTGTTCTGTCCTTCAGGCCAGTTGTATGCAGAGGCTCTCCATGCCTACAGTGGGCAGTGTTTGGTCCTTGGCCAGAGTCTGGAAAATTTAAATTAGGTGGGCTCTGGTCTGCTTGTTAAATGAGACCTAATACTACTTTCACTAGAACTGAAGCCCTGCAGAGGTCTCTGCTTGGGAGATATGGGATGGGTAGAGGTTTCTGTTAGCCTGGGAAAGCAGCTCACCACTCTGGGACTGAGGAAAACTTGACCAAGAACATCAGTTCCACCAGAGCGCAGGGATGTGGGACTTGGTGTAAGCAGGTTAGGCAGCCAGTGTGGGTGCTACATGGCTTCCTGCAGGTAAATGTGTGTTTATGCTGGGGAACAGGGAAGAGAAAATGAGCCAACCAACTTCTTTGTCCCCAGAGAAGCTTGTGGTGAATCCTACCTGTCAGGGAGGTGCTTGAAGATCAGTGAATAATCTTCCTGTGTCCACCAGGCATTTAAAGGGGTACATGCACCATGATGTTTATAGCAGCATTATCAATAATAGCCAAAATATGGAAAGAGGTCAAATCAACTGATGAATAAGGAAGATGTGGGGTGTGTGTGTGTGTGTGTGTGTGTGTGTGTGTGTGTATGTACACACACACATACACAATGGAATATTATTCATCCATCGAATTTACTCAGCCAGTGAAAAGAATGAAATCTTGCCATTTGCAATGATGTCGATGGACCTACAGTGTATTATGTTAAGTGAAATAAGTCCATAAGAGAAAAACAAATACCATATGATTCACTCAAATATGAAATTTTTTTTTAATTTTTTTTAAAGATTTTATTTATTTGACAGAGAGAGAGAGATCACAAGTAGGCAGAGAGGCAGGCAGAGAGAGAGAGGAGGAAGCAGGCTCCCTGCCGAGCAGAGAGCCCGATGTGGGCCTCGATCCCAGGACCCTGAGATCATGACCTGAGCCGAAGGCAGAGGCCCTAAACCGCTGAGCCACCCAGGCGCCCTCAAATATGAAATTTAAGAAAGAAAACAGATGAACGTATGTGAAGGGGATAAAAAGAGTAAGAGAGCGGGAAACTGTAAGAAACTCTTAACAAGAGAACAAACTGAGGGTTGATGGAGGGAGGTCAGTGGGGGATGGGCTAGATTGGTGATGGGTATTAAGGAGGGCACTTTTTATGATGTGCACTAGGTGCTGCATATAAGTGATGAATCACTGAAGTCTACTCCTGAAACCAATATTTCACAGTATGTTAACTAACTAGAATTTAAATAAAACTTTGAAGGAAAAAAAAAGACTGCCACCTTTAAAACTCTAGTCTTTAAGCCCCACTGGTTGCAATAACTCAACAAAAAATCATCCCCTTGTTTTCCCAGCAAGTGGTGTTGGGGAAATGCTCTCCTTGTGAGTTCCCCCGTGCCTTCCTGTTTGTCCTGCCTTTCTCTGTGACCAAGGCTCCCTCCCCTCTGCAGAACCCACAATCTGTTTCTCCCCCAAACCATGTCTCTGTACTTCTTACCTTCTTCAGTATGACTTCTCTCCCTTTAGTTGTGGAGTTTGTTATGTCAGTCTTCAGGCTGATTTCTGGGTTATTTAGAATGATTTAACAGCTATCTAGTTGTGTACAAGGAATGAGACAAGGCTAGGTTCCTGCTAGTCCTCTACTATCTTCTCTCAATTTTTTATATTAAAGATATAACTAATCCTGGCTAAACCTTAAACCATAATCTTGTAAAAAGATTACTGATCCTGGATTTTATGGACATTTCTAAATCTGAAGGCTACCTCCATATTCCCTGATCAACTATTATAGTCTGCATTTAGGAAGTATTAAGAGTTACCAAGATGTGGGCGCTCAGTGGGTTAAAGCCTCTGCCTTCGGCTCAGGTCATGATCTCAGGGTCCTGGGATCGAGGCCCGCATCGGGCTCCCTGCTCAGCAGGGAGCCTGCTTCCTCCTCTCTCTCTGCCTGCCTGTCTGCCTACTTGTAATCTCTCTCTGTGTCAAATAAATAAATAAAATCTTTAAAAAAAAAAAAGAGTTACCAAGATGTGACTTGAGTTCCATAGTCTGATCCAAGCTTCTGGACTTTGCCCACTCTGATCAAAGAAGGTAACAGAAGTAAACTCTTTTATAGCCAACTTCTAACTTATTCCACATTTTTCACCATAATAAAATCACACAGGTAATAAAGAAATGGAGATCCAAGCTCCAATACATAGAAGACATATGATGGAGAAGTCAAATAAGGAATGTTTCATAAAAGAAAGATTAGTAAAAATTATTGAAATTTTATGAAAGACCAGAAATGGTTTATTCTTCTCACTTTTTCCTCATACTCCAGAAGGGATCAGGACTATTTTAGTCTGACCTCTAAAGGTCTTATTGTTAAACTGGTCATTGAACTTTAAAAAGGGTCAAAACTATGGACTATGTAAATCCAAAGGAGAAACTACACATTGCAACAAACTACTTTGAGATTAGGAAAAGAAACTTGTCAGGACACTTGGGTGGCTCAGTCAGTTAAGCATGTACCCTCGGCTCGGGTCATGATCCTGGGGTCCTGGGATCAGAGTCCCGCATCGGGCTCTTTGCTCATCAGGGAGCCTACTTCTCCCTCTGCCTGCCTCTCCCCTTGTGTGCTCTCTCTCTCTCTCTCTCTGACAAACAAAAATGTAAAGAGAAAGAAGGGAAGGCAAGGGAGGAGAGGGAAGGGAAGGAGGAAAGGAAGGGAAGGGGAAGGGAGAGGAGGGGAGGGAGAGGAAAAAGAAAAGAAAAGAAAAAGAAAGAGGAAGACAGACTTTTTAAGGCCTTCTGGGTGGCTCAGTCAGTTAAGTGTCTCATCTGCTTCAGCTCAGGTCATGATCCCAGGATCCTGGGATTGAGCCCCAAGTCGGGCTCTCTACTAAGCAGGCAGCCTGCTTCTCCCTCTCCCTCTTCCTGTTGGTCCCCCTGCTTGTGCTCTCTCTCCCTATTGAACCTCTCTCACCCTGTCAAATAAAATATTTAAAAAACAAAAGAGTTAAAAAAAGAAAAACTTTGCTGATCAAAAACTATTTAACTGACTAACTGCACACTCTTGGAAAGCTCCCTTAGCCCCTCTGAGCTAAATTGTGGTGATTTCAGTAAATAATTACCTCATTTTAATTTAAATAGTAAAGAAACAACTCCAAAGCTTGTGAACAAGTATAAAGAAAATCAAGAATATTCCAAATAATCCAGTGTCACAACAACAGAATTGTGGCTAATTACTTCCTTGAGACTTGTAGCAGTGATTAAAAAATGTAAAAATCACTTTAAAACATAACAAGTGTCCTTTACTTTCTTGAACAAGAGCTCTGACACATATCATACAAAAATATTCTTACTTTATTGTTAGAAAATATATAGAAACATCTTAATGGATGATTAAAAACATAGTATTACACCAAAAACCCTGAACTGGAAGTGAAATAATCTTCGTTATAGTCCTAGAACTAACAAGAATTTTACTAGATGACTGTTAAAATACCTTCCAGTTATTAAATTTGCCGAAAGGGATCACCAATTCATCCTCATGTTTGATTTTAAGAGTCAATCAGCAGGGCACCTGGGTGGCTCAGTCAGTTTAGCACCCACAGCGTGGAGCTAAATGTGGGGCCTACTTTTAAAAAAAAAAGAGTAAATCAGCTGAGAGGTGCCTAGCTGGCTCAGTCAGTAGAGCATACAACTCTTGATCTTGAGGTCATGAGTTTGAGCCCCATGCTGGGCAAAGAGATTACTCAAAAAAATAAAGAAAAAAAAAGAGCAAATCAGCTCCACATCCACTCCTGGAAATAATAACCAATCAGCAATTCCCTTTCCCTCTACAATGTAAAGATCAAACCATCCTTCCATTTTAATTCATACCATCCTCAGACTTAAGGAAAACTCTAGTTCACTTGAGATTCAACCCCAAACCATATTTCTGAAATGCTACTGCCTTCCTCTTTTACTAGGTTATCTCATAGGATTGTTATATAACCCAACATAGGGATAGAATTTTAGAGCTAAAAGCACTTTAAAGTGAGGGACTGGACTAGATAAAAAGGAAAAAATTGAGACCCAGGGTCATACAGTTATCAGAAGACCCAGAACTAAAGTTATGGAAAGCACAGTCTTGGTCCAGTGCTTCCTCAATATTTCATTCTACTAGTAACACTATGTTCCATGACCTGAAAATATCTTGACTTATTTTACACTACCCAAAGGTTCAAAGTCATTTAATTCCCTTACAAACTATTTAAGTATAAAGAGAAATCAAGCTAGCTATCATGACTGAATGGGAGGTATGTCATATAATAAATTTACTATGCCAAACATCCTGCTATTTATCTTTGTTAACTTAGCATCCTGTCAAAACCAGGAAACAACAATCCTCACCAAAATCTAGCATAAAAGTAAGGACAGACTTCCTCCCTCTGTCATGTTTCCTAATTTTTAGAAAAACACACACAAATAACAAAAAGGTATCATCTATCAATACACAAATAAACGTTGATTTTAACAATAACTTTAATAAAACAAACATGAATAAAAGGAAATCTTTTGAAGTCCTCACTTTTAAAACTGATCACGTCTAGGCCATACCTAATCAAAACTAAGGAAATATGAAGCTACCCATTCTTCCTTAGACAGGTATCATTAAATATGAATAGTATCCACATACAGAAAAATTTGTTCTGTAGCAATTTTCTTGAAAAACTGAGCTACTTATATTTTAATTCCTACCTCTTATTTACCTATAGATATAGTCCTAGCCAATTTTTAGAAGGTAAAATACTATAAATACCATTATTGTAATATCACTCGAAACCATGACCACCTCACTTCTGAAATATTACATAAAACTATTCAGGGCATTTGGGTGGTTCAGTCAGTTAAGCATCTCACTCTTGGTTTCGGCTCAGGTCATGATCTCAGGATAGTGGAATGGAACCACACATTGACCTCTGCAGTCAGAAAGGAGTTTGCTTGACATTCTCTCTCTCCCTCCCTCTACCCCTACCCCTGCTCTCACTCTCTATAAAATAAAATCTTTAAAAATGTTTTCAGAGCTATGTTTTAGAGAAAGGAATAGCAAATTCAAATAGAACACCAGAAATAAAACAAGTGAGAAAAATCTCAAATATTAAAGATTTAGCTAAACAGCATAAACAGTATATTCTTAGACTACAACTATGACTTTTTTAAGAACATTTACAGTGACGTATAAATTACTTCTGTTTTTCACTGAATGTTATTATCTATCTTTTCCCACTACAAGCTTTCTTTTATTTTGGAAAACCTAAGCCAAGAAAGTTATATTTAAGTTTCAACACCGTAACAATTTATTTTTTTAAAGATCTTATTTATTTATTTGAGAGAGACAGAGATAGCAGAGACAGCACCAGCAGGGAGAAGAGGGAGAAGCAGGCTCCCTCCTAGGGAGCCCAACACGGGCCTCGATCCCAGGATGAAAACAGTCTAAGGATGATATGATTTAAGAATAGTATCTGACATCTAGTTTTAGTTTTATATAAATCTCCACCCCTTCCTCTTTTCGTACTTTATAGACTAGAGTGATATTTTCTTGAGTATAATATTTACCATATAATTTTAGTCTTTTCTCTTTATCATTGTTCATTAAAAGTTGATATTACTCCAAAGACATATTATTCGATTTTCTATGATATAAAAAGGCATAAAATGAAGATATTAATATAGCATAGAAAGCCTTTTCAAATCTGATCCAAATAACTATCCTTTTTTTTACCTCTACCTCCCATATCCTCCACAATCACAATGTCTCACTGTTCTAAAGGCACAAAAAGACCTATCAAGTCTCTAGACATGACCTTTGGACCACCTAGACCATCTCCCCTCCTTGTCAACACTGCCACCTTGCCTTAAGTCCCAACTCAAAACTGCCATCCCCCTCTTTGGAAAATATTGCCATTAACTCTCCAAGGAAAATTTTTGCTATTCTTCCACATTTCTTGGTTCATATCTTTGTAACTGTACTTAACCACATCACAGTGTATTTCAGTTATTCATTCCTCCACTTAGCTCAATATTAATTACCTATGAATCCCTATCATCTACAACAGTCGGTATCAAACAGGAGGACTGTGCCCCTCCCACACACTCACCACTCACAGGAACCATCTGACAGTGTATATAAACATTTCCAGTTGTCAAAACTAGTGTGTGTGGGGGTTACTGTATCTACTGGGCAGAGGCTGGGGATACAATGCATACACAGAACAGCCTCCCACAGCAAAGAATTATCTGGACCAAATGTCTATAATGCCAAGACTGAAAAGCCCTGACCTAAAACAATCCCTGGCTCACATTAGGCCTTAAAAATGTTTATGAAAATAAAATAAAACACTAATCAAAGAATTCAGAAACATAAGAAGGTATATAATATGGAACAGTACAGACTCAAGAATTGCCAAGATAGTATAAAGAAGAGCAATGTGGGCATTCATGCCCTAGCAGAGTTCATAAAAAGCTATAGTTATAAGGAATATGAGGCACTGGCATAGGGATTACAACAAACACACAAAGAATGATGTCATATACAATGGTGGAGCAAGTAACTCCAAAATCCTGTCCCTCCACTAAGGCAACAATTACACTAGTAAAAAATTTCCAAATCAACATTTTTGGAAATCTAGAATCTAATCAAAAACCTACAATCAACAGGGAACAGTTAATAGAAAAAGCTGCTGAACATCAGTATAAGAGCACTGTGGTGCTTTAACTTTATGCATCTACCATTTCCCACTCCTGGCTAGATGGCAGCCATGAAGATCGGGGCCCACATTCCTAGAGAACTTGCAGATGCTAAAGGTAGTGATGTGGATCCTGTTCTTAAAGAATTGTGGTTGTGTGTTTTGACCTGTTTGGTCGTTATCTGACAGACTGGGAGGGGGGTTGTCTTTCTTTCACCCACCTCGGAACATTCTCAGGAGGAGCAAGTTCCTAAAACAAACAGGATTTGTCCAAAGCATTTAAAGGCAAATATGCTATCCACAGTCACCAGGAAAAGGGATAACAAGTGGGCCAGGCACTTGACAGACATAAAAGGATGGGAAGAAAGAAGCCAGACAGAGATAAAGGAGAAAATAAGAGCTCCAAAGAGCTCCAGCACATACCAAGGAATTTGGAAGGCCATTCCTATGCCCAAGACTGGACACATGCTCAGAAAAGACAATAACCATCAACTTTTTCACCTTTAGCTGACCTTTAGCCTCCACCCAATCAGGAAGTGAGAGTTACAAATGAGTTTTAAATAAACTGGCTAAGCACTAAGAAGTACCCCAACACTGAGCCAATATTCTAAGAGAAAGAGCTGTTTTGGTTTCGTTTAGGTTTTTGTTTGTTTTTGAACTGTTTTTTTCTGTCAAACCACTAACTGGTTTGACCAATAAGCTACCAGAACAAACACTTCAGTATCCACACATGACAAATAATAGCCTTTGTGAAAATAGGTTAGAAAGTTCACTAAGCAGGGGAACCTGGGTGGCTCAGTCAGTTAAATGCCTGTCTTTGGCTCAGGTCATGATCCCAGAATCCTGGGGTTGAGCCCCAAGTAGGGCTCCCTGCTCAACCCGAAGCCTGCTTCTCCCTCTCTCTCTTCCCCTCCCCGTTGCTTGTGCTCTCTCGCTCTCTCTCTTTCAAATAAATAAATTAAATATTTAGGGAAAAAATGTTCACTAAGCAAAAACCAGAAGAAGCAACAACAAACCCTGGGGAGGGGGAAAAATGTTTTCCAGAATTGCCATATTATAATATTCAAAGTATCCGTCTTCAACAAAAACTTAGAAGCATGGAAAGAAATAAGAAAGTATGGCCCATTCCCAGGGAAAAAAGAAGAAATTAACAGAATTGTCCCTGAGGAGGCCCAGATGTTAGAATTAATAGGCAAGGACTTTAAATAAACTGTTCTAAATATAATGAAAGAGCCAAAGAAACCAGCATGTCTTACCAAAGTAAGAATACACAAAGAAAGAAATTATAAAAAGGAACCAAGTAAAATTTTGGAGTTGAAAAATACAATAGCAGACATGAAAAATTTACTACAGAGGTACAACAAAAGATCTGACCAAGGATAAGAAAGAATAAGTGAATTTAAAGATAGCACCAATTGAGATTTCCCAGTATGAGAAGCAGAAAGAAAGAGGGAAAAATGAACAGAGCATAAGAAACTTGTGAGATACCATCAGGCATATTACATGCATAATGACAGTCACAGAATAGAAGAAAAAGGAGAAAGAATATTTAAGTAATAGTGAAAGCAGCCCAAATTCATGAAATACATCAACCTACATATCAAGGTCAATGAATTCCAAGAAGGATAAAGAGAGATCCACAGTGAGACAAAATATAATTAAACTGTCAAAGCCAAAGAAAATCTCAAAATCAATGAGAATTGACAAGTACGATGGATCCTCATTAACAGTTGAACACCATGGAAACCAGTAAAGTGAGATGACAAATTTAAAGTGCTGCAAAAAGGGGAACCTGGGTAGCACAGTTTGTTAAGCATCTGACTCTTGGTTTCAGTTCAGGTTATGATCTCAGGGCTCTGAGATCAAATCCCACACAGGGCTCCACACGCAGTGTGGAGTCTGCTTAAGATTCTCCCTCTCGGGGCGCCTGGGTGGCTCAGTGGGTTAAAGCCGCTGCCTTCGGCTCAGGTCATGATCTCAGGGTCCTGGGATCGAGGCCCGCATCGGGCTCTCTGCTCAGCGGGGAGCCTGCTTCCTCCTCTCTCCCTGCCTGCCTCTGCCTACTTGTAATCTCTCTCTCTGTGTCAAATGAATAAATAAAAATCTTTAAAAAAAAAAAAAAAAAAGATTCTCCCTCTCCCTTTACCCTTCCCCTTGTGCTCTCTCTCTCTCACAAATAAATAAATTTTTAAAAATTGAGTATTAAAGTGCTGCAAGAAAAGCCCTCATCATCCAAGAATTCTGTATCTAGCAAATATAACTTTGAAAAATGAAGGAATATGCCAAAAATCAAAAGCTGAGAAAATGAATTGCTAGTATACTTGCCCTACAAGAAATGCTAAAAGGAGACTATCAGACTGAAATGAAATACCACCAAAGTGTAACCTGGAGCTATATTATAAAATAAAGAATAATGGTAAAAGCAACCACATTAGGTAAATACCAATGCCACTTTTTTCTTTTTTTGTTAACTATTCAATCTCTTTACTTGAGTTAATAATCAAAAACATCCCAAAAAAGAAAAACCCAGGATCAGTGGCTTCACCAGCAAATTCTACCAAAAATTTAATGAATAATTATCATTTCTCGAATTCTTCCCAAAAATGGAAGAGGAGGGAACACTTAACTCATTCTACAAGGCCAGCATTACCCTGATACCACAGACAAAGACATCATTAAAAACAGAGAAAACTTTATCCATTCATCTGTTGATAGACAGACCTGTACCCCTGGGGCAAAAAAAAAAAAACCACCCAGGATTCCCCTTCAAAAATATTCTTAATTTCTTTCTTTAGGGTTAAAAGACCCTACTCATTATAAATAGTTTGCATAAACAGTTAAGAATAAAATGGAAAACACTGAAAATAAATTTTAAAAGCAAAAAAAAAAAAAACTACAAGCCAATATCCCTTATGAATACTGATGCAAAAGTCCTAACAAAATACTAGCAATTGATACAAAAATCCTAAACAGAATGCTAGCAAAGAGAATTCAGTTAACACAGCAAAGAATTATACACCATGACCAAGTAGGATTTACCCCAGGAATGCAAAGTGTGACAAAAATAAATCAATGTAAAATAACACATAAATAGAAAAAGGGGGAAAGGGCACCTGGGTGGCTCAGTGGGTTAAAGCCTCTGCCTTTGGCTCAGGTCATGATCTCAGAGTCCTGGGATCGAGGCCCACATCAAGCTCCCTGCTCGGCAAGGAGCCTGCTTCCTCCTCTCTCTCCACCTGCCTCTCTGCCTACTTGTGATCTCTCTCTCTCTCTCTCTCTCTCTCTCTCTCTGTCAAATAAATAAAATATTAAAAAAAGGAGGGGGGAATCACATAATCATCTAAGTTGTAGTAATCCTTACACCCTACATAGGGCTTGAACTCTTGACCCTGAAATCAAGAGTCACAAGCCTCTGACTAAGCCAGGCAGGTGCCCCTGGAATTGTTTAATTTCTTTTAAGCAATGTTTTGTAGTGTTTATTGTACAAGTTTTGAAACTCTTTGATTAAATTCATTCCTATATATTCTTTCTGACACTGTTGTAAATGGAAGTGTTTTCTCAATATCATCTTTGGATTGTTTATTGTAGTATACAGGAATATAACTGCTCTCTGTGTGTTGATCTTATATCCTGCAACTGTGCTGAATTCATTTATTGTCTCTAATAGTTTTTTTGTGGATTCTTTAGGATTTACTATATGTAAGATCATGTCCTGTACAAACTACTTCATCCTTTACTGTTTGTTTTTTTATTTTTTAACTTCTGTTGAATAGAAACGGCAAAAACAGGCATACTTGTCTTGTTTCTGATCTTAGGTTGTAAGTTTTTAGTCTTTTCACTATTAAATATTATGTTTAGCTATGGGTTTTTCATTAATACCCGTTACCCAACTGAGGAAGTTCCTTTCTCTTCCTAGTTCTCTGAGTGTTTTCATTGTGAAAGGGTGCTGAATTTTGTCAGATTGTTAAGCATCTGCCTTCGGCTCAGGTCATGATCCCAGGATCTGGTCCTGGGATTGAGTCCTGCATCCTGCTCCTTGCTCAGTGGGGAGCCTGCTTCCCCCTCTGCCTGCTGCTCCACCTGACCATGCTCTCTCTCTCTGACAAATAAATAAAAATGTTTTAAAAAAGAAAAAGAAAATAGAGGAATAAATCTTCATGACTTCAGATTTGGCAATAATTTCTGAGATGGCACCAAACACTCAAACAGAAGAAAAAATAGATAACTTGGACTTCATCCATCCTGAAAACTTTCATGCATCAAAGAACACTACGAAGAGTGAAAAGAAAACCCACAGAATGGAAAAAATATTCACAAATCATGTATTTGATAAGGGATTAAATCCAGAATTTTTTTTAAGTAAGTTCCAAACCCAGCATGGAGCCCTACGTGGGACTTGAACTCACAAACCTGAGATCAAGCCCTAAGGTAAGATCAAGAGTTAAGAAACTTAAATGACTGAGCCACCCAGGTGCCCCAATATACAGAATTTTTAAATGAATCATACAATAAAAACAACAAAACAATTTAAAGTTAAGCAAAAGACTTCAACAGACATTTTTCCAAAGAAGGTATAGCAACAGTCAATAAACACATGAAAAGAAGCTTTGTATCACTAGTCATTAGGGAAATGCAAATAAAAACTACAATAATATTTTACACCTATTAGTACAGCTATTATTAAAAAAACAGGGCGCCTGGGTGGCTCAGTGGGTTAAAGCCTCTGCCTTCGGCTCAGGTCATGATCTCAGGGTCCTGGAATCGAGGCCTGCTGAGCAGGGAGCCTGCTTCCTCCTCTCTCTCTGCCTGCCTCTCTGCCTACTCGTGATCTCTCTCTCTGTGTCAAATAAATAAATAAATAAATAACTTAAAAAAAAAACAGAAAAAACTTAAGTATAAACAGTATACACTGTTATCTTAATTTCGGGTATACAAAATAATGATTCAACAATTCTATACATTACTCAGTGCTCACCATGATAAGTGTCATCACTATCTATACCAAACAACATTATTAAAATCTTATTGACTGTATTCTCTATGCTGTACTTTGCAGCTCCATGACTTATTTATTTTATAACTGGAAGTTTGTACCTCTTAATCCTCTTTATTTCACTTTAGTTTCTTTTTTGTCAACTCATTTGTTTTATATTTTGAGTATAGTTAACATAGTCAACTAAATTTAACTTAATTCTAAAACAAAATAAACTATATGAGCTCATTTTTCTAAAAGACAAAACAAAACAAAAAGCACTGTTCACCAAGAATGTAGAGAAATTCTTACCCTTATACAATGTAAGTGGAAATGTAAAACAGTACAGCCACCATGGAAAACAGTTCAGTGGTTCATCAAAAAATTAAAGCTAGAATTCCACTTCTAGTACAAACCCAAAAGAACTGAAAATAGAGACTTGAACAGACATTTGTTCACCAATGTTTACAGAAGCACTATGCACAAAAGCCAAGATGAAAACAACACAAATGTCCATTAACAGATGAATAGACAAACTAAATATGTACACACATACATAATGAATGGAATATTACTTAGCCTTAAAAAGGCTGATAACATGCTATAAAATGGATGAGCCTTGAGGACATTATGCTAAATGATGAAATAAGCCAAACAGAAAAGGACAAATACTGTGCAATTCCACTTATACAGAAGTATCTAGAATAGTTAAAATCAGAGACAGAAAGTGAAATGGTAATTACCAGGGGATTAGGAGAGAGGGGAATGAAAGTTACTGTTTAATGGGAAGAGAATTGGGGCGCCTGGGTGGCTCAGTGGGTTAAAGCCTCTGCCTTCGGCTCAGGTCATGATCTCAGGGTCCTGGGATCGAGTCCCGCATCAGGCTCTCTGCAAAGTGGGGAGCCTGCTTCCTCCTCTCTCTCTGCCTACTTGTAATCCCTCTCTGTCAAATAAATAAATAAAATCTTTAAAAAAAATAATGGGAAGAGAGTTTCAGTTAGAGATGACGAAAAAGTTCTGGAGTTGGACAGAGGTAACGGATGCACAATGATCAGAATATTGGGAGATATGGGGATTCTTTTGGAGGTAAAGGAAATGTCCTAGAATTAGATAGCAATGATGGCTACACAACAGTGAATATATTTAATGTACTTAATGCCACTGAATTGAACACTTTAAAGTGGTTAAAATGCTAAATTTTATATTTTATTGCAACTACAAAATCACAGAAGAAATATACAGATAACAAGGTTGGTAACACTAATATTTGTCCATTACCATTCTCCCTTCTAACACAAGAAAAATCTCTAAAATGTTTTGAAAGTTCACAGGTATGCACATACAAGCTATCTCCATATCAGCCATATTTGTTGCCAGGAAAATATATTTCTGTGATTTATTAATTATCTTCTTGTCTTGTGTTATTTATTTTTAGTCTAAAAGCACTTAAGGGCAGAGTCTAAATTTTTCTGGTTTTATTAGGCTCAGTACCAATAGTACCTACTTGGGCAAATAAACACTATTCAGAATTTGTATGAAAATGTCAACCTTTCCCAGGGTGCCTACATGACTCCGTCAGTTAAATGGTTACCTTCGGCTCAGGTCATGATCCCAGGATCCTAGGATCAAGCCCTGCATCAGATTCCCTACTCAGAAAGGAGCTTACTTCTCCCCTCTGCCTCTGCTACTCCCCTGCTTGTGTTCTCTCTCTAACAAATAAATAAATAAAATCTTTTTTAAAAAATGTCAACCTTTCCAAAACATTTA
This sequence comes from Ailurus styani, assembly GCA_002007465.1. Classification (NCBI taxonomy): domain Eukaryota; kingdom Metazoa; phylum Chordata; class Mammalia; order Carnivora; family Ailuridae; genus Ailurus; species Ailurus styani. The sequence goes on along the minus strand of LNAC01001030.1, from coordinate 372,301 downwards.
AGAAACCATGAAGGGGGCACCTGCGTGGCTCATTCAGTTAAGTGTCTGACTTTGGCTCAGGTCATGATCTCAGGGTACTGGGATCAAACCCCCACACTGGGGCCCCTGCTTAACAGGGAGTCTGTCCCTCTCCCTCCCCCTACTGTCCCTCCCCCTACTCATGCACACGCACAGGCACTCTCTCTCTCTCTCAAATAAATTTTTTTTTTTAATGAAGACTTCTGGGGCACCTGGGTGGCTCAGTGGTTAAGCGTCTGCCTTCGGCTCAAGTCATGATCTCAAGATCCTGGTTTCAAGCCCCGAATCGGGCTCCCTGCTCAGCGGGAAGCCTGCTTCTCCCTCTCCCACTCCCCCTGCTTGTGTTCCCTCTCTCGCTGTGTCTCTGGTCAAATAAGTAAAATCTTTTAAAAAAATGAAGACTTTCTGAAAAAATTATTGCACCGTATGTTAACTAGAATTTAAATAAAAATTTGAAAAGAAAAAAAGAGACACAATGGAGGACTAAAAACACTCCAGTCTATTTTTTTAAAAGATTTTATTTATTTATTTGACAGAGAGAGATCACAAGTAGGCAGAGAGGCAGGCAGAGAGAGAGAGGAGGAAGCAGGCTCCCCACTGAGCAGGGAGCCCGATGCGGGCCTCGATCCCAGGACCCTGAGATCATGACCTGAGCCAAAGGCAGAGGCTTTAACCCACTGAGCCACCCAGGCGCCCATAGTTTATTTTTTAAAAATATTTTATTTCTTTATTTGAGAGAGAAAGAGAGCACAAATGGGGGGAGGGGCATAAGGAGAGGGACAAGCAGACTCCATGCTGAGCAGGGAGCCCAATGTGGGACTCAATCCCAGGACCCTGGAATCGTGACCCAAGCCAAAGACAGACGCTTAACCAACTGAGCCACCCAGGTGCCCTATTTTTTAAATATAAAAGTATACATGCTCTAATGGAGGTAAGAAATTACAAATTTGTAATAAAGCAGCAATATTTGAATAAGGTCAGCATTCTGCCTTATTATGTCTAAATAACAGTCTCTGTAATACTCTAAATAAAAATTAAATTGCAGTAAAGGTCACCATGTTCATGTGGGCCTAATTACTAAAAGCTTCAAGAAATGTTTCATTATTTCATAAATACAGTTCATTCCAATGATACACCACACCCCACCCAAAGACAGTCTTCAAATGGAGACACGAGACAAAGAAGGTGGCAAGTAAAAAGTTTTATTCCTGTTTTAAGAAGTTATAAGAAAAGGGTCTTGAGGTGAGAACTATGGTTCTATTTCTCTGCAGGAAAAAAAATACAATTTTAAGACATTTAGATTTTATTTTTTATTTTTTTTTTTTTAAGATTTTTTATTTATTTGACAGACAGAGATCACAAGTAGGCAGAGAGAGAGAGGAGGAAGCAGGCTCCCCGCCAAGCCGGGAGCCCGATGCGGGCCTCGATCCCAGGACCCTGAGATCATGACCTGAGCCGAAAGCAGAGGCTTTAACCCACTGAGCCACCCAGGCGCCCAAGACATTTAGATTTTAGAAACAGAAAACAGCGCCTGTTTCCACAATTCATCCTTCAAGTTAGGCAGGTAACCCTAGTTCCCATCCAGAATAAAGAGGTTATTGTTTAGAATTCAGGTATCAGAGACAAATCATGGAATACACTAATAAGTGGGTGGCAGTATTCAGGAACACAAGTCATTTAAATTTTATAATATCTACTAGCATGGGAATGAAGGAAAAAGAAGTGTCCAAAAGTCATCCTTTCCTGCCCTGAAATTCCATCTTTTACCCAAGTTCATTCTACCGGATTCAAATACTAAACTACTGTGTTCTTATACTATGTATGTAAGTAGCACTCAGTTGGTACTTAGCATCTGCTACTATACTTTTAGGGAGAATGGGAGTTGAACATGTATGTCTATATTCTCCTAAATATTTTCCTTGTCTAAAGGACTGTTCTATCTTCTCAGTATTTCCAATGACTGGCATAGAGTAAACTAAATGTAACCCCATGCTCAAAATATTCAAAGGCTCCCCATGTTTATAAAGTATGAAATTCCTAAGCATAGCATTCAAAGCTCTCTGCAAGATAATTCACACATGACTTTCCAATCGTACCATAACTCCGCTCAAAGAAGTTTCCCTTCCCCGTCTTCTACTGAATTTTCTTTTACTTCTCTCATAATAAGCAACACATTCTGCTTATAGTTCCTTCTTTAAAACTCAGAGTACTCTATACTGGAGTGTAAGCTCCTCAAAGGAGGAAACTGGTCTGGGTTCCTCTTTTCCGCATGTGGGAAATAACAATTGCCTTGTACAGAGGAATAATAAATGCTTATTAAAATGAAGATAATGTCTGCTCAGGAATTCCTTAAGAATGGTGACTTGCTAAGCATTTAAAAAAAAACCCTGAAAAAAAAACCCACAAACAACCCTGAAGTCATTTAGTACCCTCCAGTATTTTCTCTTCTGTGTCTAAACAGATATTCAGTAAGCAGTGTTGGATGCATGATAATTAGCCTTTGAAAGAAATGTATTATTTCATATACTTAATGAGTAACAGGTGCAGTCCCTTTAATATGAAACATTCACTCTTGATTCTCTACTTTTAGCAGATACTCAGAATACACAATGAAAATTCATAAATAGGGTGTTTTGTGGTTTTGAATTTTGGGGGTATATGAAGAAGGTGGAAAGGGGAAAACAAAACAAAACAAAAAACAGTAAGAGGTGGGCAAATTCTTCCCAACTCTATAGAAATTAACCAAACCTAGCTTCAAATACCTAAATTAAATGGCAGAGAATGAGTTGATTGATAATCTTAGTATTAAAAGAAAATACGTTTTAAAATATAGTAAAAGCAAAGATATCATACGCCTCCTGATAAAGAGTGCTGAGAAAGACACAGTGTCACTACATAGTATTTCTAGCAATATACGCGATCACAAGGAAATATCAGACAAACCCAAATTAACTACCCTGTTCTTCAAAAATACGTAAGGGGGGAAAAACAACAAGGTACAGTGCTCTAGAGTAAAGAAGATTAAAGAGACATGACAATGAACTGCAATGCATGCTCCAAAATTGGATGCTAGACCAGAAAAAAAGAAATTTTTTTCTTTCACTATAAAGGACATTATGAAGCAACTGGCAAAACATGAATAAGGTCTGTAGATTAGAAACTGTATCGTATGGGGGCGCCTGGCTGGCTCAGTCAGTAGAGCATGCGACTCTTGATCTGAGTTTTGAGTTAAACCCCACAGTGAGTGTAGAGATTGCTTAAAAATAAAATCTTAGGGCACCTGGGTGGCTCAGTCCATTAAGCACCTGCCTTCAGCTCAGGTCATGATCTTGGGGTCCTGGGATTGAGCCCTGCAACAGGCTCCCTGCTCAATGGGGAGGCTGCTTCTCCCTCTCACTCTGCCCCTGCCCCAACCTCGTGTGTGCATGCATGTACACGCGCTCTCTCTCTCAAATAAATAAAATCTTTTTTTTTTTTAAAAGAAATAGTATCAATGTTAATTTCTAATTTTGCTAACTATACTGAGGCTATGTAAGAGAGTTCCTATTTTGGTGAAATACATATTGAAGTATTCAGGGGTAAAGGAGAATCATGTCTGTAATTTACTCTCTAACTCAAAAATAATATAGACAGAATGATTAAGCAAATGTAAAAAATTACTACTGGTTGAATCTGAGTAAAGGACCTATGAGACTCTGCATACTACTTTTGCAAATTAAGTCTGAATTTTTATTTTTTAACTTTTTATTTTGAAATATAATAAAAAGAAGATGATTATTCTTTATCTCCTTAACGGTAGATCAGTTTCCTCTCCTGAGGGTACAGTTATTAAAAACATTTTTAAAAAATCATTCAATAAAATATTGCATGAGATCAATGAGACATTGACTAGAAAGTTTTTTTTTGTAATGTAAGCTCCATGGGGACAAGGCTTTAATTTGTCTTTTCACCTAAGCAGTACTTTGAATAGCACATGGCAATAGTAATCAGTCATAACTAATATCTGAGCAATTAGAATGTCCCAGACACTAAGTACTTTAACTCATTTAATCTTCACACGGTCCAAGAAATATTCAGTGAATGAATTAGTACTTTCTGCAGGATGACAATTACAGTCAGTTCTGAAATCACATGAGTTCCTAAAACTCACCAGGCTATGCAAAACTGTGCAATGAACACCACAGGATTCATAGGGAAAATGGGGTTAGAAGCACAACACTCAAAAAACTTCATCAGTGACATGTTTTTTAAAAAGATAGAAACCTAATAAAAATGATAGGACAACTGTACATAGTTTACACATGAGGTGATTAAGAAATACACAAACACAACAATAAATACAGCACTTTACCTTGAAAAAGACCTCAAGTTTGCTTGTGGAAGTACATCAGAAGGGCTGCAGCTCATGAATTACTGTGAAATGATGGAAGGAGGGTTATCTGAAAGCGGATGGAAAACTGTAACAACAGATGTGGATGGGAGTGGCTTATAACACAAGGGGTGCACTGAGCTAGCCAACAAATGTTTGAGGTGTGAGGTGTGTGCATGTATATGCATGTATTTAATGCAGTTCAGTACAGCTGGGTGTAGTTTCCTGCATTCACCCAGGGAAAACTTTCTATAAAGGATCAGATAGTAGCTTTACGCAGTGGCAGTTTCGTAGCCAATGAGGTTTATCCGAGGCGAGATTATTGCTAATTGAAAAGGATCAGATAGTAAATATTTTAGGCTTTGTGGGCTGTTAGGTCTTTGTTACAACTATTCAACTCCAAGACTGTGGTACAAAAGCACCCACAGACAATATAGACAAATGGGCTTGGGTGTGTTCCAACAGAACTTTATTTATAAAAACAGGCCACTGCTTGGTGATCATAATTTGCTGATCCCTGACCTTGTGGACAAAATCCTGCATAAGAAAATGCAAATTTTGTCTTATGCTCAGATTGTTCCCTGAGGTAACAATCTTGTTGGGACAAATATGCATATTCAAAAAAGCATTATAGCAGAACTAGGTTTGGAATGCTATCATACAAACCAAAAAATAATTAATATAATTCAAATAAGCAAAATAACAAATCTAGTATTACATGAAAAGAAATTACTTTGATATGGACTTTATAAATCAATGATTATCCAAAAGTCACCTGACCACTTCAAATGACCAAAATATAAACTAAGGATAGATTTTGAACAATCAACAGTCAATCAAAATCTGTCCATTAAATTCTACAAATCTTTAAGAAAAGTGGAAAACTCTTGACAGTTCTTCTGAGCTGAAATTATCAGGCTCATTTACAAAGGGCACATGCAGCTTTTTCAATATCATCAAGCCACAAAAGTTAACATACAAACTGCACTAGAAGATGAGTAAATTCTGGACATCTAATGCACAGCATAGTGACTATAGTTAACTATACTCTATTACATACTTGAAAGTTGCTAGAGAGTAGATTTTTTTTTAAGATTTTATTTATTTTTTTGACAGAGATCACAAGTAGGCAGAGAGGCAGGCAGAGAGAGAGGAGGAAGCAGGCTCCCCGCTGAGCAGAGAGCCCGATGTAGGCCTCGATCCCAGGATCCTGGGATCATGACCTGAGCCGAAGGCAGAGCCTTTAACCCACTGAGCCAGCCAGGCACCCCAGAGTAGATTTTAAATGTTCTCACCAAAAGAACAAAAAAATGGTTATGTGAGGTGAGGGATGTGTTAACTAATCTTATTGTGGTAAACATTTCAAAATATAGACATATATCAAATCATCACAGTGTACATATTAAACTTACACAATGTTGTATCTCAACTATTTATCAATAAACCTGGGGGAAAAACACACTATTTGCACAACAGTTATACAATATTTGTCCAGGAACTGAGTTTAAAATTCTAAGCAGACCTGCTTCCAAAGAGAAAACACTAATATATACAACAATCCTTTGCTCAAGCTGCTGTATCTCACATCTGGACTCTCCCCCAGTTTTCTTTGTCAAAACTGTACCCATCCTCCAAGGGCCAGATTCAAATGCTTTCTCTATAATGCCTTCCCTGGACCCCATCAGAAATATCTTCCTATTCTGAATTTAGATTTTACCTACTGTAGCATTTACTACTTTATATCCTGCTTCAAAATTATTTGTGTACAGGTCTGTAATTTCCTCTGCCATATGGAAAATAAGACTAATCTTTAGCCATACTAATCCCTCTGCATGGGCAGCCCTTTTTCACAGCCAACCCTTAATCACTAACTCATCTTCAGGACCGCACACAGATACCATCTCCTCTGCAAGACTTTCCTAGACATCCCCAAAATTAGGCTTTCCTTCATTTCTGGTACCCAGTAAAACCAATATACCTCTATTTTAGCACGGTTTTATACTTGCTTATTTACTTACTGTCTCCCTCACTAGGTTAAGAATGCCTTAAGGAGATGAGAATTTTTTCTTATTAACCTTTGCATACCATAGTCCAGTGCCTGGCCCCTAGTTGATACTCAAGTATTTGATCAATAATAAAGCATTCTCCCAAAATATGAAGTATAGAATATAAACATATGAACACCATTGCCATACCAATAATTTCTTAAACAAATATTGTATAGAACAGTCAACAAGAAAGCTGGACTATAGATACCAAGAATGGCTGCTTCAAGCCAAAAATGAAAGACAAAGTCTCAAGAAACAGGATCTGAAAATAGTGACTATAACACACAATTCACAGAACTTTTCCCCAGGGCAAAAAGCACAACTGGCCAGAATAAAGGTCTTTTCAGAAGTCATCTCTAATCATAAAAGGGCAGACAGAAATAGGAGCACCTGAGTGGTGCAGTAGGTTGAGCATACGACTCTTGGTTTCAGCTTAGGTTGTGATCTCAGGGTCATGAGATGGAGCCCCACACCGGGCTCTGTGCTCAGCACAGAGTCTGCTTGAAACTTTCTCTCCCTCTCCCTCAGCCCCCCCCCACACTGAGCTCTCTCACTTTCTAAAAACTTAAATAAATCTTTACATAAAAAGGGGCAGAAATACAATATCCTGGATATATTAATCTTTCAAAATAGAAGACATCCTGAGCCACAATAATATTAACAAACTTCTCAACAAAAAGGGCTTCCTTTCCAATGTTTGCACAAATACGTGTACACTGATGACAGATGATACCATCAACAAAACACCTGTATCCAAACCATGTAAGTTTTAAAACAAAACAAATGAAAAAAAGATATGCATACCTGGCTAAAGAAACTTCCCTTTATCATTGCCCTTCTTCCTACCCCCCCAATGTAAAATTAAAAAATGATCAATATTCACATAAGCAGGACTATTTTTTGTTATCTTTTTTTAAAACTCTATGCCCAATTGGGCGCCTGGGTGGCTCAGTGGGTTAAAGCCTCTGCTTTCGGGTCAGGTCATGATCTCAGGGTCCTGGGATGGAGGCCTGCATCGGGCTCTCTGCTCAGCAGGGAGCCTGCTTCCTCCTCCTCTCTCTCTCTCTGCCTGCCTCTCTGCCTACTTGTGATCTGATCTCTCTGTGTCAAATAATCTCAAGACCTCTTTACACTCTTAAAACAGTTAAGAATTAGCAAAGACCACAAAGAGCTTTAGTTTATTGCCTTTTAAGAACCACCGTTACAACCATGTTACTTCCTCCAGAACTGCAGGCTTTATCAAGATCTATTAAACCTACTCCCATTTTACAGGTGGAGAAACGGAGGATAAATATCTTGCATGTCTGCTATCAAGCCAATCATAAGACAAACATCAGCATACAGGTACAGAGAAATCCTACTTAGATGCTCCTTTTACTGTCCTACTATATTCAATGTTCCTAAGAGAAGATCTAAACATCATTTTCCAATGGCTTAAAAATCATTTGAACAGCTTTTGCCAATGTTCAAGAGAACATTCAAGTTCTGGAGGAAAGGACTTCATGTAAACCCAAGATTTGTCTGATATAATCCATAAATTCATTCAGACTCCAAGAGTGAAATAGACACATAAATACACACAATTTCTTACAGAAAAAATTATTTCACACACCTGTATCTATATAGAAATTTCTTTAAGTACTACATGCATCTTATCTCTAGAAATATAATATATAACTGAAAGCTTATGGTCAACTATACCAAGGGTTGCCAATAACGAGAACTGGCATGATCAAAATTAAAGTCACAAATGTCTTTCTTTTCACCCAATCAGCAACATAACCAAACAACTGGTATTTAAATGCTTTCAAAACCCTTTATAAAAATTGCATGTACTCCCCCTCCACAGCCTGGCTTAATACTTTCCACTTAGTGGGAATGCAAATATTTCACAGGTAACATTTTTCAAACATTAGATTAGTAGGCAATGATTGTGAGTTACTACCCTAACAGATACCTTCTAAGACATTTTCCCAGCATCTCTCCATTTAGACAACTTCTGCCTTTTACAATTTAAGACGATGAAGCACCTGACTGTCTCAGTCGGTGGAGCACCTGACATGATCTCAGGGTTATGAGTTTAAACCCTACACTGGGCACAGAGCTTACTTAAAAACAAATAAGTTAAAAAATAAAATTTAAAACCAATAACAAGTTATACAGCTGTCAGGTTTTCAAGTAATAGGTTGCCATAAAGATTAGAATGACAAGTCCTGGGGAGCCCGGGTGGCTCAGTCGATTAAGTGTCTGCCTTCAGCTCAGGTCATGATCTTGGGGTCCTGGGATCGAACCCCGCGTCAGACTCCCTACTTTAGTGGGGAGCCTACTTTCTCCCTCTCCCTCTGCCCCTCCCCACTGCTCGTGCTCTATCTCAAATAAATAAAATCTTAAAAAAATGGCCAAAAAAATCTCTGACCTTTATACAAAAATAGTTCATCAGAAGCTCATCTTTCATAATGATAAATATTTCAAGAAATAAGCCAATCTTATTTAAAATAAAATACATAACAAAAGCTTCTTAAAAATAATAAAATCTTTTAAAGACTGAGCCACTGATTTTTCAGTGTATGATTTAGGCGAGTCATCAGTTTATTTCCCTCCCTTCCTGCCTTTTGGCTATTTTTTCACCACAGAATCATAGAAAATATCTTTTTTTATAAACACTAGTAAAAATTAGAACTATTCTTTGTTCCTACTTTTAAATGCTCAACAAAATGGGGCGCCTGGGTGGCTCAGTGGGTTAAAGTCTCTGCCTTCGGCTCAGGTCATGATCTCAGGGTCCTGGGATCAAGTCCCGCATCTCGCTCTCTGCTCAGCAGGGAGCCTGCTTCCTCCTCTGTCTCTGCCTGCCTCTCTGCCTACTTGTAATCTTTCTCTCTCTGTCAAATAAATTAAATCTTTAAAAAAATGCTCAACAAAAGTTCTGATACAAAAAAATCTGGCACTATTGTGTAAAATAAAATTAAAGATAATGTGTAGAATTGCTCTATTATTTCTATCTCACATTAGGAGAGAACCAAGAGTGATTCAGTATTGTGGGTTCAACTCACTCAAGCACTACCTGTCAGATTATCCTCTATGATTATGACTTGAGATGAATGACACTTCAGCCTGAGACAGTTCTGAACACCCACCTGGTGCTCTTTTCACAGGAAATAATTGGGGATCATCATACATTCTTAAATTAACATTTATATGTGTGGTTCTTTACAAGGGGTTTTTCATGCAGCTTAAGACTTTCCTGGAATTAAATGTTTCAGTTTTTCTCATTATCTCATCTGTACATAAAAGGCAAAATATTTTAACAGCTACAAGCTCTAAGACCTTCGACAAATAACCACAATAATAGCTAACAGGAACTTCTTCCACTGTAATACTTGGGCTAAATTAAAATGATCATAATCACATTAGACATGGCAACTCATGGGGACATTAATGCCTTGTGGTTAAGAACATAAGTTCTGGAGTCAAAATGGGGTTCAATTCCAGCTCCACCAGTTACAAGCTGTATAGCTTTAGTCAAGTTCTTTGATCTCCCTATGCCTCAGATTCCTCCTCAGCTGTAAAATGAGGAACACTAAGTACCTACCCTATAGGGTTGTTTTGAAAATTAAGATTATACCTGTGAAGGTCAACAGTAAGCACTCTTCAAGACCAATACAAAAAAAAAAAAAACTGACCCTGGCATAAAATGAATGAAGTCTTCTTTTTGTGAGACTTTCAGTAAAATTGAGAGGTTATATTTACCTGTAAGGTACACCCTTCATGTAAACTAACATGAGCACCTAATACCCAGCCAACAAGTTGTACTGGGTACCTCTTACATGCCCAATACCCAATAAATAAAGGCTTATTGTGGCTGGACCAATTAACATAAATTCAGAAAAGGAGACTACAATCTTTACACAGCTAGGGATCTATAATCTAAGAATGAAAGTGTATTTTTTTTCTCAAGGGAAGGAAAGTATCTTCTATCTACTGCTTGTTAATGTAGAAAAATAGGCATAATAGGTATCACAAGCTCATTCCCAAATTCCACATGCTAGGTAAAGTACTCTAAAAGCGTCTACCATCATAATACTTACTCAAAGGCACATTTTGCCAACTACCAATGCAATTCTGATCCATGCTCCCTGTAGTTTTCTTTATTTTGCCACTAGGCGCCAAGGATACATTTCAGAGCAGAAAAATTACTTTATTCACAAGGGATGAAAAGTCAACTGTCAAACAGCCTCGAAAGCAAGCCAGCCACCTGTGTCAAGTAGTATACACTTCATATTAACAACCCATATTTTTAGACACTACCAAGAAGCAAATCAGAAGCACAAGAGAAAAACAACCTCAACCTAATAAACGTGCTTGATTGGTTAGAGGCGGCCTGCCAGGCACAGCTTCCCTTGCAATAAATCTTACTTCCCATCGACCCACATTAACCTACCTGATCCTCATTCCTCACGGAATAAATTTTTTAAAAGTAGGGTCTAATTACTTTTGCTCGAAATTTACCCAGAAAGTGGAGAAACATCTGAGGTCTGCCTTACCACCCATTAAAGCTTGACTTCACAAAAAGTATACTGGGGTATACCCTGCGTTAGTACCCCCTTTACCTAGAAATAAACCCAAGGATACCCTTCAAGATCTGGAGTAGAGAAGGAATGTAAAAACCTAGCAAGGACTCACCCGTTCACCCCTAAAAAAAGAGCTTGTCCCCAGGGGCTGCAGAAAAAAAGAAAATCCGCAAAGCTGGGGTATTTCCAGTCTCCTGCTATCCAAAGGCCACTAACTCGTCCCAGGATC
>LNAC01001030.1:277702-350178 GCA_002007465.1 Ailurus styani | reverse complement strand
CCCGATGCGGGCCTCGATCCCAGGACCCTGAGATCATGACCTGAGCCGAAAGCAGAGGCTTTAACCCACTGAGCCACCCAGGCGCCCCTGAGGTATAATTTCTGTTAATTTCTTTTTTCCCTGTGAAAGGGCCATATTTACTTATTTCTTTATATGTTGCATAATTTTTTTAAAAACAACATTTTGAATATCATAATGTGGTAACTTTGGAAACCAGATTCTCTTCCTTTCCCAGGTTTGTTGTTGCTCATTGTAGGTTGTAGTTTTTGTTTAGTGAGATTTCTAAACTATTTTTGTGTAAGCAGTGTGTGTGAACCAACTGTGCCACTGGAGCATGCTTAGGCAGTCTGTTTACAGTTTTGCTCATTTTTTCAGTGTTTCTATGGAAGGATGGGTCCTCCTAGGTGTTTGCAATTTTCTGTCTTGGTTATTTTTGGCCCTTCACAATTCCATATAGAATTTAAAATCAGCATTTCAATCTTCACACCCTAAAAATATCTGTGAAATTTTTATTGGAATTGATATGAAAACTGAGGACTTTATAATATTGAATTCTGACATCTATAAAGAGGGCATATCCTTTACTTAGGTGTTAATTTCTTTCAACGATGTTTTTACTTTTTGGTGCATGTCTTGAATATCTTGTATTACATTTATTCCCTTTTTTCATGTCGTAATTTTATTTTATTTTTTAATAAGATTTTAGTTAATATACAGTGCAATATTGGATTATGGAGTAGAATTCAGTGCAAGGGAACCTGGGTGGCTCAGTCTGTTAAGCATCAGACTCTTGATTTCGGCTCAGAACATGATCTCAGCGTCTCCAGAGTGGCTGCACCAGTTTGCATTCCCACCAATAGTGTAAAAGAGTTCCCATTTCTCCACATCCTCACCAACACTTGTTGTTTCTCATACTGTTAATGTTAGCTATTCTGATGGGTGTGAGGTGGTATCTCATCATGGTTTTGATTTTTATTTCCCTGATGATGAGTGATGTTGAGCATCTTTCCATGTGCCTGTTAGCCATCTGCATGTCTTCTTTGGGAAAATGTCAATTCATGTCTTCTGCCCATTTCCTAACTGGATTACTTGTTTTTTGGGCATTGAGTTTCACATGTTCTTTATAGGTCTTAAATACTAAACCTTTATCATATGTGTCATTTGCAAATATCATCTGCCATTCCATAGACTGCCTTTTAGTTTTGTTGATTCTTTACTTCGCTGTGCAGAAGCTTTTTGTTTTGATGAATTCCCAGTAGCTCCTGTTTGTTTTCATTTCCCTTGCCTCTGGAGATGTCTAGTGTCAGCTACAGCCGAGATCAAAGAGGTTTCTGCCTGTGTTCTCCACAAGGATTTTGATGGTTTCCTGTCTCACATTCAAGTCTTTCATCCATTTTGAATTTATTTTTTTGTATGGTGTGAGAAAGTGGTCCAGTTTCATTCTTTGGCATGTGGCTCTCCAGTGTTCCCAGCACCACTTGAGGAGACTGTCTTTTTTTTTTCCATTGGATATTCTTTCTGGCTTTGTTGACGATTAGTTGGTGATATAAGCTGTGGATCCATTTCTGGGTTCTCTATTTTGTTCCTTTGATCTATGTGTCTGTTTTTGTGACAGTAGGATACTGTCATGATGACTATAGCTTTGTCATGTAGCTTGAAATAAGGAATCATGATACCTCCAGTTTTGTTTTTCTTTTTCAGAATTGCTTTGGTTATTGTGGTTTTTTTGTTATTTTGGTCTTTTGTGGTCCCCACAATTTGAGGATTGTTCTAGCTCTGTGAAAAATGCTGGTGGTATTTTGGTAGAGATTGCATTAAATGTATAGATTGCTTTGGTTAGTGCATTTTAACAATGTTCTTCCAACCTGTGAGCATGGAATGTTTTTCCATTTCTTTGTGTCCTCTTCAGTTCTTTCATGAGTGTTCTATGGTTTTCAGAGGACACATCTTTTACCTCTTTGGTTAGGTTTATTCCTAAGTATCTCATGATTTTTGGTACATCTGTAAATGGGAACAATTCCTTGATTTCTTTTTCTGCTCATTCATTATTGGTGTATAGATATGCAACAGATGGGACACCTGGGTGGCTCAGTTGGTTAAGTGTCTGCCTTCAGCTCAGGTCATGATCCCAGGGTCCTGGGATCGACTCCCACATTGAGGTCCTTGCTCAGTGGGAAGACTGTTTCTCCCTCTGCCTGCTGCTCCCCCTGTTTGTGCTCTATCTTTCTCTCTGACAAATAAATAAAGTCTAGAAAAAAAAAAGAAATGGAACAGATTTCTGCACTGACTTTGTATCCTCCAACTTTCTTGAACTCCTATGTTCTAGTGATTTTTTGGTGGAGTTTTTCTAGTTTTATACATAGAATATCATGTCATCTGCAAAATGTGAAAGTTTGGCTTCTTCCTTGCCAATTTGGATGCCTTTTCTTTCTTTCTGTTGTCTGATTACTGAGGATAAGACTTCCAGTACTATTTTAAATAGTAATGGTGAGAGTGGACATCCTTCTTTGTTTCTGACCATATGGGAAAGGCTCTCAGTTTTTATCATTGAGGATAATATTAGCTGTGTGTCTTTCGTATATGGCCTTCATGATGTTGAGTTTTGTTCCATCTATCCCTACTTTGATGAGGGATTTTATCAAGAAAGAATGTTGTATTTTGTCAAATGATTTTTTCTGCATTTATTGAGAATCATATGGTTCTTATGCTCTCATTTATTAATGTGGTGTATCACCTTGATTTATTTGCAAACATTGAACTACCCTACAGCCCAAGAATAAATCCCACTTGATTGTGGTGAATGATTTTTTAAATGTACCTTTGAATTTGATTTGTTAGTATTTTATTTATTTATTTATTTATTTATTTATTTATTTTTTAAGATTTTTATTTATTTATTTCACAGCGGGAGAGAGATCACAAGGAGGCAGAGAGGCAGGCAGAGAGAGAGAGAGGGGGGGAAGCAGGCTCCCTGCCAAGCAGAGAGCCCGATGCGGGCCTCGATCCCAGGACCCTGAGATCATGACCTGGGCCGAAAGCAGAGGCTTTAACCCACTGAGCCACCCAGGCGCCCGAGTATTTTATTTTATTTTAAGATTTATTTATTTATTTTAGAGAGAGAACACATAGGAGCAGGGGTCAGGGCACACGGAGAGGGAGAGACAAAGAGAAGTAGACTTCCTGCTGAGTGTGGAGCCCCATGCAGGGCTCAATCTCATGACCCTGAGATCATGACCTGAGCCAAAATCAGGAGTCAAATGCTCAACTGACTGAAGCACCCAAGTGCCTCCTGCTTTGATAGTATTTTATTGAGAATTTTTGCATCCATGTTTATCAGGCATATTGGCCTATAATTCTCCTTTTTAGTGGGGTCTTTGGTTTTGGAATCAAGGTAATACTGGTTTTGGGGCATCTGGGTGGCTCAGTCGCTAAGCATCTGCCTTCAGCTCAGGTCATGATCCCAGGGTCCTGTGGGATCATGTCCCACATCTGGCTCCCTGCTCGATGGGGAGCCTGCTTCTTCCTCTCCCACTTCCCCTGCTTGTGTTCCCTCTCTCACTGTGTCTCTCTCTGTCAGATAAATAAATAAATAAAATCTTTTAAAAAAAAGGTAATACCAGTTTCATTGAATGAGTTTGAAAGTTTTCCTTCCATTTCTATTTTTGGAACAGTTTGAGAAGAATCAGTATTAACTCTTCTTTAAATGTCTGCTAGAATTCCAATGGGCCAGATGGCCCAGGACCTTTGTTTGTTGGGAGTTTTTTTTATTATTGATTCAGTTTTTTGCTGGTTATGTGTCTGTTCAAACTTCTATGTCTTCCTGTTTCAGTTTTGGTAGTTTTTAAATTTGTAGGAATTTGTCTATTCCTTCCAGGTTGCCCAGTTTGTTGGCATATAACTTTCAAAATATTCTGTTATAATTGTATTTCTGTGGTGTTGGTTGTGATCTCTCCTCAGAATTCATGATTTTTATCTAATTGGGTCCTGCTTCTTTTCTTTTTGATAAGTCTAGTTAGAGATTTATCAATTTTATTAATTCTTTTGAAGAACTAGCTCTTAATTTTGTTAAGGATTGATTGATGGATGGATTGATTGATTTGAGAGAGAGAGAGAGAGAGCATGGGGGAGGGGTGGTAGAGGATGAGGGAGAATGAGAGAATCTCAGGGAGACTCCCTGCTGAATGCAGAGCCCAACACGGAGCTCGATCTCACAACCCTGATATCATGACCTTAGCCAAAATCAACATTAGGACGCTTAACTAACTGAGCCACCCAGGTGCCCCATGAACCAGCTCGTAGCTTTGTTAATCTGGTCTACTGGGGTTTTTTTGTTTCTATATTATTTTTTCTGCTCTAATCATTATTATTTCCCTTCTTCTGCCGGCTTTAGGCTTTATTTGCTGTTCCTTTTCTAGCTCCTTTAGGTGTAAGGTTAGTTTGTGTATATGCGATTTTCCTTGCTGCTAGAGGTAGGGCTGTATTGCAATGTGCTTCCCTCTTAGGACTGCCTTTGCAGCATCCCAAAGGTTTTGTACTGCTCTGTTTTCAATTTTATTTGCTTCTACGTATTTTTAAAAATTTCTTCTTTAATTTACTGGTTAACACATTCATTTTTTTAGTAGGATGTTCTTTAACCTCCATGTATTTGCGGTCTTTCCAAATTTTTCTTGTGGTTGACTTCAACTTTCATAGTGCTACTATGGCCTAAAAGCATGCATGGTATGATCTCAGTCTTTTTGTACCAGTTGAGGCCTGTTTTGTGAACCAGTATGTGATCTATTCTGGACAGTGTGCCATATGCACTCGAAAAGAATGTGTATCCTGCTGCTTTAGGATGAAATGTTCTGAACATATCTGTTTTGTCCATCTAGTCCAGTACATCATTCAAAGCCACTGTTTTCTTGTTAATTTTCTGATTAGATGACGTGTTCATTGCTGTTAGGGTGGTGTTAAAGTTGTCTACTATGATTGTATTATTATCAATGAGTTTCTTTATGTTTGTAATTAATTAATTGATTTATATATTAGGGTGCTCCCAAGTTGGGGGAATAAATATTTACAATTGTTAGATTTTCCTGATGGATAGACTCCTTCATTATGATGTAATACCCTTCTTTATCTCGTTAGTTTTTGTTTTAAAATCTAATTTGTCTGGGGCGCCTGGGTGGCTCAGTGGGTTAAGCCTCTGCCTTTGGCTCAGGTCATGATCTCAGGGTCCTGGGATCAAGCCCCGCATCAGGCTCTCTGCTCAGCAGGTAGCCTTCTTCCCTCTCTCTCTCTCTCTGCCTGCTTCTCTGCCTACTTGTGATCTCTCTCTCTGTCAAATAAATAAATAAAATCTTTAAAAAAATTAAAATAAAATCTAGTTTGTCTGATATAAATATGGCTACTCCGACTTTCTTTTTACATTCATTAGCATGGATAGATGGCTCTCCATCCCCTCACTTTCCATCTGCAGGTGTCTTTAGGTCTAAAATGAGTCTCTCGTAAGGAGCATATAGATGCATTTTGATTTTTATCCATTCTGATACCCTATATATTTTGATTGGAGCATTTAGTCCATTTGCATTCAGAATGATTATTGAAAGGTGTGAATTTAGTGCCGTTGTGTTACCTGTAGAGTTGGTATTTCTGGTGATGTTCTCTGTTCCTTTCTAGTCTTTGTTGCTTTGGGTTTTTTTTTTCTTCTTCTTCACTCATGGCATCCCTGGGGTGCCTGGGTTGCACAGTTGGTTAAGTGTCCTACTCTTGGTTTCAGCTCAGGTCATGATCTCAGTGTCTGCAGTCAGTGGGGAGTCTGCTTGGGATTCTCTTCTTTCCTCTGCCCTTCCCCTCATTCTCTCTCTCCTCTCAAATAAATAAGTAAAATTAAAAAAAAGAGTCCCCTCCAAAATTTCTTCCAAGAATGATTTAGTGGTCACAAAATCGAGTTTATGTTTGTCTGGGCAACTCTTTATCTTTCCTTATATCCTGAATAACAGCCTTGCTGCATAATGAGTTCTTGGCTGCATATTTTCCCCATACAGCATGTTGAATATTTCCTGCCACTGTCCTCTGGTCTGCCATGTTTCTGCAGACAGATCTGCTGCAAACATAATCTGACATCCTTTGTAAGTTAAAGACTTTTTTTCCCTGTTGTTGCTTTCAGGACTCTTTTGGTTTTGTGTATTTTGTGAATTGGACTATGATGCACCTTGGCAATAGTTAGGTTTTGTTGAATGTAATGGGAATTCTCTGTGTTTCTTGGATTTTGATGTCTGTGTCCTTCCCCAGATTAGGGAAGTTTTCAGCTACAATTTGTTCAAATAAACCTTCTACCCCTTTTTCTCTCTCTTCATCTTCAATAGGTAAAAATGCTATTCCATTTCAACAAGTCACTAAGTTCCCTAAGTCTACCTTCGTGATCCATTACCTTTTCCACTCTTCTCAGCTTCATTATTTTCCATAATTTTAGCTTCTGTATCACTGATTCTTTCCTCTGTTCTGTCCATCCTTGTTTTTATGGCCTCTATTTAGGTTTGCATCTTGGTAATAACATTTTTAATTTTGTCTGGACTAGATTTCAGATCTTTTATCTCTGCAGTAAGGGATTCCCTGGTATCTTTTATGCTTTTTTCAACTCCAGAGTGTATCCTTATAATCACTGTTTTAAATTCTACTTCAATGCAGTCAAGAATACTATATCCAGCTAGGCTGTCACTGAAAATAGAAGGACAGATAAAAAGCTTCCAGGATAAACAGAAACTAAAGAATTTGTGATAACGAATCCAGCCCTACAAGAAATATTGAAAGGGGTCCTCTAAGCAAAGAGAGAGCCTAAAAGTAACATAGACCAGGAAGGAACAGAGGCAATATACAGTAAGAGTCAACTTACAGGCAATGCAATGGTGCTAAATTCATATCTTCCAATAGTTATCCTGAATGTAAATGGGCTAAATGCCCCAATCAAAAGATATAGGGTATCAGATTGGATAAAAAAACAAGGCCATTAATCTGCTGTCTGAGACAGCAGCAAGAGACACATTTTAGATCCAAAGACACCTCCAGATTTAAAGTGAGGGGTGGAAAACCATTTACCATGCTAATGGACATCAAAAGAATGCTGGGGGAAAAAAAAAGAAAGCTGGGGTGGCAATCCTTACATCAGAAAAATTATATTTTAAACCAAAGACTATAATAAGAGATGAGGAAGGACACTATGTCATACTTGAAGGGTCTATCTAACAAGAAGATCTAACAATTGTAAATATTTATGCCCCTAACATGGGAGCAGCCAGTTATATAAGCCAATTAATAACAAAATCAAAGAAACACATCAACAGCAATACAATAATAGTATAAGAGTAAAGTAGACTTTAACACCCCACACACTGAAATGAATAGATCATCTCAGCAAGAGATCAACAAGGAAATAGGGCTTTAAATGACACACTGGACCAGATGGACTTCACAGATATATTCAGAACATTCCATCCCAAAGCAACAGAATACAGATTCTTTTCTAGTACACATGGAACATTCTTCAGAATAGATCGCATCCTGAATCACAAATCAGGTCTCAATCAGTACCAAAAGATAGGGATCATTCCCTGCATATTTTAGGATCACAATGCTTTGAAATTTGAACTCAATCACAAGAGGAATGTTGGAAAGAACTCAAATACATGGAGGCTAAAGAGCATCCTGCTAAAGAATGAATAGGTCAGCCAGGAAATTAAAGAATTTAAAAAATTCATGGAAACAAATGAAAATGAAAACACAACTGTTCAAAATCTTTAGGATGCAGCAGAAGTGGTCTTACGAGGAAAGTGTATAGCAGTACAAGCCTTTCTCAAGAAACAAGAAAGGTCTCAAGTACGCAACCTAACCCTACACCTAAAGGAGCTGGAGAAAGAACAGGAAAGAAAGCCTAAACCCAGCAGGAGAAGAGAAATAAAGATCAGAGCAGAAATCAATGAAATAGAAACCAAAAAACAGTAGAACAGATCAAGGAAGTAGCAGCTTGTTCTTTGAAAGAATTAATAAGATTGATAAACCCCTGGCCAGACTTATCAAAAAGAAAGAGAAAGGACCCAAATAAATAAAATCATGAATGAAAGAGGAGAGATCACAACCAACACCAAAGAAATACAATTATAAGAACATATTATGAGCAACTATATGTCAACAAATTAGGCGATCTGGAAGAAATAGATTCATTCTTAGAGACATATAAACTACCAAAACTGACCCAGGAAGAAATAGAAAACCTGAACAGACCCATAATCAGCAAGGAAATTAAAGCAGTCATCAAAAATCTCCCAACAAACAAGAGCCCAGGGCCAGATGGCTTCCCAGGGAAATTCTACCAAACACTTAAAGAATTAATACTTATTCTTCTGAAACTGTTCCAAAAAAAAATAGAAAGGAAAGGAAAACTTCCAAACTCATTTTGGTAAGTTTGGTAATGTTGAGGCCAGCATTACCTCAATCCCAAACCAAACAAAGACCCCATCAAAAAGGAAAATTACAGGCCAATATCCCTGATGAAAATGGATGCAAAAATTCTCACCAAAATACTAGCTAATAAGATCCAACTGTAAAAGGATTATTCATCACGACCAAGTGGGATTTGTCAATGTGATACACTACATTAATAAAAGAAAGGGCAAGAATCACATGATACTCTCAAGAGATGCAGAAAAAGCATTTGACAAAGTACAGCATCCTTTCTTGATTAAAACTCTTCAGAGTGTATGGATAGAAGTTACATACCTCAATATCATCAAAGCCATCTATGAACAACCCACAGCAAATGTCATTCTCAATGGGGAAGAACTGAGAGCTTTTCCCCTAAGGGCAGGAACACGACAGGGCTGTCCACTATCACCACTGCTATTCAACATAGTACTAGAAGTCCTAGCCTCAGCATCAGACAACGAAAAGTAATAAAAGTCATCTGAATGGGCAAAGAAGAAGTCAAACTCTCACTCTTCGCAGATGATATGATACTGTATGTGGAAAGCCCAGAATACATCACCACAAAACTGCTAGAACTCATACAGGAATTCAGTAAAGTGTCAGGATATAAAATCAATGCACAGAAATCAGTTTATTTCTATACACCAAGATAGAAGAAAGAGAAATTAAGGAGTTGATCCCATTTACAAGGCACCCAAAACCGTAAGATATCTAGGAATAAATCTAATCAAAGAGACAAAAAATCTGTACTCAGAAAACTAGAATACTCATGAAAGAAATTGAGGAGGACACAAAGAAATGGAAAAACATTCCATGCTCATGGATTGGAAGAATAAATATTGTTAAAATGTCTATGCTACCCAGAGAAATCTACACATTTAATGCGATCCCTATCAAAATACCATCAACTTTTTTTGCAGAAATGGAACAAATAATCCTAAAACTTGTATGGAACCAGAAAAGACACCAAATAGTCTGAGGAATGTTGAAAAAGAAAATCAAAGCTGGTAGCATCACAATTCCGAACTTCAATCTCTATTACAAAGCTGTAATCATCAAGACAGTATGCACAAAAACAGACACATAGATCAATGGAATAGAATAAAGACCCCAGAAATGGACTCTCAACTCCATGGTCAACTAATCTTCAATAAAGCAGGAAAGAATATCCAGTGGAAAAAAGACAGTCTCTTCAACAAATAGTGTTGGGAAAACTGGATGGCCACATGCCAAAGAATGAGACTGGACCCTTTCCTTACACCATATACAAAAAATAGACTCAAAATGGATGAAAGACCTAACTGTGAGTCAAGAATCCATCAAAATACTAGAGGAGAACACAGGCATCAACCTCTTCGACCTCAGCTGCAGCAACTTATTCCTAGACACATCATCAAAGGCAACGGAAACAAAAGCAAAAATGAACTATTGGGACTTCATTAAGATTAAAAGCTTCTGCATAGCAAAGGAAAGAGTCAACAAAACCAAAAGACAACTGACAGAATGGGAGAAGATATTTGGAAATGACATGTCAAAGAAAAGGCTAGTATCCAAAATCTATAAGGAACTTATCAAACTCAACACCCAAGGAACAAATAATCCAATCAAGAAATGGGAAGAAGACATGAACAGACATTTCTGCAAAGAAGACACCCAAATGGCCAACGAACATGTGAAAAAGTGCTCAACATCACTCAGCATCAGGGATATAAAATCAAAAGCACAATGAGATACCACCTCACACCAGTCAAAATGGCTAAAATTAACAAATCAGGAGCCATTCTGTAAAATAGTATGGAGGTTCCTCAAAAAGTTGAAAATAGAGCTACTTTATAACCCAGCAAATGCATCACTAGGTATTTACCCCAAAGATACAAATGTAGTGATCCAAAGGGGCACATGCACCTCAATGTTTATAGCAGCAATGTCCACAATAGTCAAACTATGGAAAGAGTTTTGACATCTATCAACAGGTGAATGGATAAAGATGTGATATATAGATGCAATGGAATATTATGCAGCCATCAAAAAATGAAATCTTGCCATTTGCAACGACCTGGATGAAACTAGAGGATATTATGCTGCGTGAAATGAGTCAATCAGAGAAAGACAATTATCATATGATCTCGCCGATATGTGGAATTTGAGAAACAAGACAGAGGATCATGGGAAAGAGAGGAAAAAATGAAATGGTACAAAACCAGAGAGGGAGACAAACCGTAAGAGATTCTTAATCACAGGAAACAAACTGAAGGTTGCTGGAGTGGAGGGGGTGGGAGGGATAGGGTGGCTGGGTGATGGACACTGGGGAGGGTATGTGCTATGGTGAGCTCTGTGAATTGTGTAAGACTGATGAATCACAGACTCGTACCCCTGAAACCTATAATACATTATAGGTTAAGAAAAAGAAAAAAATTCTAGTTCAGATTTTTTTTAATCTATATTGATTAAAGCCCTGTCTATGAGTTCTACTTCCTGTTCTTCCTTTTGGGGTGAATTTCTCCATCTGGTCATTTTGTCTAGAAAACAAAAGAAGAAACAAAGCCAAACAAAAAACAACAGAAAAAAAAAACACAACACAAGTAGATCCTGGGTGTGCTTTGGTCTTCTTGTTAAAAGAATGCAGATCTCAAAATAAAAAATAAAATAAAATGAAAATAAAAATAGATTAAAAAATATAAATAACTTAAAAATAATAAAAAATAAAAGGAATTGAAAAATAAATGAAAAAATAATTTAAAAAGAAAGACTAAATGTAAAAAGGATGCTAGATTCCTTTTCCCCTAGAGGTGAAGCTTTGTAGTACTCTATGAATTGGTGGGAGCGTTGTTTGTGCTGGTCTTCTGGGCTAAGACTCTTCTTTCAGTGGAAATGTGCTTATAGGGTGCAGGGGGGCGGGGCTTGGCGTAAACGGGTCCATCCTCCACTAGGCGGCGCTGCTTTGCTCCCTGAAGTGTTTCAGCGCTGGTGGGAGGGATGAAGAGGCCAGCGCCCTGCTCTCTAGCTTCAGCGCCTAAATTTCGAGCCACTTCACTTTTCAGTGAGCCCTCACAGGACAGTATTCGATCACCGTTCTTGTGTCCCAGGTTTCTGTCTGAACCCTGCATTCACCCTGCCTGTGACCAAGGTTTTTGATCCCAGGCATGCAACTGAGTTTCAAAACACCTGATTTGGGGGACTCCTATGGCATAGACCTATGCTTTTCCTCTGGTGGAGGGTCTTGCCACCCTTTTGCTATTTTCTAGCCAGTCCCAGGAAAGCAGTTGAACAACTGCACAGTGGTTCACAGTTCATGGCAAAGCATAAACTCCGCTTCCCTGCTCCTCTGCCTGGAAATAGGGCAGCAAATTGGCCCCACCTGTTCTTCTTGCAACTCAGGGGTTTCTCAGACCCTGCTGTCACTCCCGGGATTGTGCCCCCTTTGTCACCTGAGCACCTTTAAGCCAGGCATGTTCCCGATGGTGACAGACTTCTAAAAGTTCTGATTCGTGCTCTTCTGCTTATAATACTTTGCAATTGCCTCCAGAAGCAGGCTCCCTCCCTGCCTCCATACCCATAGCTCTATCTCCCCCAAGTCAATTCTCTGCACCTCCTACCTTCCAAAAGGTGGTCGCTTTTGTCCCTGATTTGCAGTTTTTGTTCTCTGAGACCTCTGATTGATTTCTTAGGTGTTCAGAATGATTTGATAACTAGCTGTGTTCGAAGGATGAGACAAGCTTAGGGTCCTCCTCCTCCTCCACTATCTTAACTCCTCCAACCATTTATTCCTAATAATATATTAATCTGAATTAACATTTGACAGAACTAGCTAGCTAGTCACTATCAAGGAATTCTATCTTCCTTTCTTCTGCTGAGCTGTTGGGACTTGAACCTATTATGTATGAGACTAAGCAAAATGGTAATAATGAAACTTTAGTATTTATTTTTTATATTACCAAAACATTGGCATTTTATAAAAATCTGAGATAAAATTGTCACAGTCGTCTATCTACATGTTGTCCTCAGATGTTATATCTGAAAAGGGGCCAGAGAGAAAGATTAAGGGTTCTTTATACTTCTGGCTTGAATCTTTCCAAATAGAATGATTAAAAACTAATGATGTATTTCATGGTGACTAACAGGGTAAGAAAAAAGAAAAGGCAGAGAGAGAAGGACCAAAAAAAAAAAAAAGGAAAGAAAGAAAATGTGCCTGGGTGGTGCAGTCAGTTAAGGTTCTGACTCTAGGGCGCCTGGGTGGCTCAGTGGGTTAAAGCCACTGCCTTCGGCTCAGGTCATGATCCCAGGGTCCTGGGATGGAGGCCCACATCCGGCTCTCTGCTCAGCGGGGAGCCTGCTTCCTCCTCTCTCCTCTCTCTCTGCCTACTTGTAATCTCTCTCTCTGTGTCAAATGAATAAATAAAATCTTTAAAAAAAAAAAAAAGGTTCTGACTCTAGTTTTGGGCTCTGGTTGTGATCTCAGGGTGGTGATACCAAGCCCTGCATTGGGCTCTGTGCTCAGCAGGGAATCTGCTTAAGACTCTCTTCTCCTTCTGGCCCTCCCCCCTGCTTCTCTTTCTCTAATAAATAAAATTTTTTTTAAAAAAAAAGAAAGAAAGAAAATCTCGATTAGAAGAAGTGACAAGAGGTCAGCCTTATGAGAATGAATTTGACATTTAAGGGGTTAAAAGGGAGGAAAGAGGAGGAAGTCTAACCATGGAAGTTGGGTTTTCAGAGGTCCTGGAATTGGTCCTAGAAACTGCCCTCCCTCTTTTTCCTTTTCTCCTCAGATTTCCCTACTATCCTCTCTTTCTGTTTCCCTAAAGTTTCTCCACCTCAGTTCTAAGAAAACTCCATGAGAATAGATAGAGGTCCAAACTATTTGTAAGGGAAATAGAAATGACTAATAAATATAAGAAAAGGTGTTTGGAGTTACTGATAACTCGGGAACGGGTAATTAAAATGAGGTATGTTGAAAGAATTTTAAAACAAGAAAAGGGATAAGGGTAGTTAAGAATATTTTTAGTGTGCATGTTGTTCATAGAAGTTTTCAAGTACCATGTAACTCTTTGGGCATGACTCAGGATGTAAATGACTCTGGCTTTAGATTTTAAGTACTGAAGTGAAAGGATACTATATTTGCAGGAATATTTTGGTGTTTAGGTGGGGGCAGGAACCAAAACAAAATATTTTGGCATTTCAGTACCTTAAAAACCTATCTTGTGGACTAATCATCTTTTAAAATTTCAATTTCTGTCATGGAAACTTCTCCCTTTGCCTCCCATCCCAACCCCAAGAAAATGATTTCTCTGTATCTGTAACTCGGATTCTCCCACTAGCATATAGGACTGCATTTGTTTTCATGTTTATTTCCACAAGACTGTAAAACAACTCAAAGCAAAGACCTTTTTTTCTTTATTCAATCTGAAATTTTACTGAGCATGTGCTACGCAGGCATTTTAGAAAATGAGCATACAGAGATGAGTAAGACAATATTCCTGTTCTCAAGGGAATTATAGGTTAGGGGAGAAAAGTAATTACAAGATAGAATAACAGACCTCAGCATGCACTAAATAAAAGTGGACAGGTATAGAACCCAAAGTGGGAGGTCAGGAAAACTTCCCAGAAATTATGTTTGAGCTGTGTTTGGAGCGGGGGGGACCATTTCATCAATTTCATTTGAAGGTCACAAAAAGAACTTCAGACCTGAAGTTCTCTGTGACTGCTGGCTGCAGAGCCATGGCCAGACATCATAAATTGGAAGGCTCAAACCAAATGGATCATCTCTGAGTCTGGCTATTCGGTGATAACCACACATCTTAATGAGTTTCTTCCAGCTCCAAGTCATTATTTACAAAGCACTCATTGGAATATACTAATCATCACTTGACTGTGCAAGCAGGGTTTATCCTAATGTTTTTAAATTGTTCCCCCAAAGAGCCTAAAGACCATGTTTCAACACTTTAACTGTAAGTCATACCTTATCCAGATGTACTCATATTTTCAGGACAGTGATGAAATACAAAGTAGTGTCACTGAGTAAATGCCAATATGGGGTTGGGGCGAAGGCATTAGTATTTTAGTTTTGATGTGTGGCAAAATATCCATACAATTTGTCATCTTAACCATTTTTTATTAAAGTAAGCTCTAGGCCCAATGTAGGTCTTGAATTCAAGAGTTGCATGTTCTACTGACTGAGCCAGCCAGGTACCCCTAAATTCTACTTTCACAGATTAAAGAGAGTCCACTGAAATTCCTCCCTTCTTCTGAAGCCTACATCAGCCGTTCTAGGGAAATGCCTCTCTCATTAGGACCCTTCTCTCAGGGTCTAGATGTCAGGAAACAATCAAGGTAGACTAATTATGGTTTCCATGCGTCCAGGGAATAATTTACATCCCACACTGAAACCTAATCCATAGGAAATTCACAGCAAAATTGGAAACCTATAAGCCTTTCCTTGGAATAACCTTCAGTGAATTGCCGTCACCTATCTAAGGCAGATTTTCTTCAGCAGTCAAAATGAAGGGACTGGGCACCTAGGTGGCTCAGTGGGTTAAGCCTCTGCCTTCGGCCCAGGTCATGATCCCAGGGTCCTGGGATCAAGCCCCACATCGGGCTCTCTGCTCAGGAGAGAGCCTGCTTCCCCCCCTCTCTCTGCCTGCCCCTCTGCTTACCTGTGGTCTCTCTGTCAAATAAATAAATAAATAAAATCTTTAAAAAAATAAAAAGTAAAGAAATTAAAAAAAATGAAGGGACCGATTAAATGGTATTTAGGGTTCCTTTGGCTTTGATTTTCTATAATATTAACATACTGCTATGATTGGTTTCATTCTTTCTTATACTTGGGCATTTAAATCAAGATCTGATATTAACATATTCGTTTCAAGTAGATCTTTTCTAAAAATTATTTCAGTGCATATTAAACAACCTGCAGCTATAATGGCCTCCACAAGCATTTCACAGCTTTAGAAATCTGATTACAAAACACCCTACATTTCAACTGATTTAATTCAATACCAAACCTAAATATCACAAATGATATATATTCAAATTTAAATATATCTTTAATATTTTGCACCTAAAACAGTGGTGCTGGAAAGAACACTGAAGTAATTTAGTCCAATGCACTCACATTAGAATAAAGAAATAGGTCCTGAACCTATTTCAAGTAACTTGTCTATGGTTACATAGCTAGACAGAGAATAAGAACTAAAATCTGTTTAAGAGCCCGATCTCTCTACTTTCTGTCTAGTGTTCCCATTCCATGTTTGCAAATGTACTGTTGTCCAGTCTCATATACCTTCATAATCTGTCTGGGTAACTGTTTCTAATCAATTATTTAGTACAAAAAGGCAATTACCTAGTCACAATGTTCATCGACTGGGGCAAAACTAGATCAACCACTGAAGACTGCCATTCACCTACTTATCTTGGCTGTTTTGACTAACCTATTGGGTGACAAGATTAATGAAAGTTAACATATGGAATTCTGGAAGAATGTATCTCAATTTAGAAATACTTAAGGAATTTGGCCTATCAAACTTATTGTAATTAGGACAATAAGAAATTTAATTATATTCTCATCCAAAATGAAATAGCCTAGAGGCACCTGGGTGGCTCAGTCTGTTAAGTGCCTGGCTCTTGATTTTGGCTCAGGTCATGAACTAAGGATTGTGAGATCGAGCCCTGCATCAGGCTCCACACTCAGCAGGGAATCTGCTTGAGATTCTCTCCCTCTCCCTCTGCCCCTCCCCCTGCTCTCGAGCACTTGCTCTCAAATAAATAAATCTTAAAAAAAACTGAAATAACCTAATATTACAATCCTAATTTAGTGTTTTAAATTCACCCCTCTTTATGTGTTAATAAAAAAACTTAAGAGTTTAGATTGTAAAAGTTTATTGATGTGGTCAAAAAGCAAACAGCCAGACATTTGGTTATCTTCGCTACTACAATGTGTCATTTTGAGTAGTATTTTTAAAATGCATAACAAATATTTTAAAATTACTAGAAAAGTAAATTAAGAGTCTACCTAAGGCACTTCAGATGAAAGCGAATTTCAAAATTTTCACAAAAGTAACTCTAAGTTTAGTAAATTTGCTTTCTACAGATTTTAGCCAGAATGCAATTTTTCTCCTTGCACAAGAAAAATGTGCTCTTAAGGGAGACAAAACAAATACAAAAGAAGTGTCATTCTTTCAATGCTCATGGCACATTATCTGGAGCTATACAGATTACATGGCAGTAGTCTGTCAGTACAGTACAAATAGTCTGTACAAATCAGGGCATCTTCATACAAATTACATAAGAATCACAGCATAAATTTATTTGGCCTGAGACAATTACGAGAACAGCAGATAAGGAATCCAGAATCACACAATTTATAGGGAAGTAATTAACAAAACATGGATCCAATAAAGAGTAAAAAGGTCAACTATATGCCCTGACCTGCCAAATCTTGGAACGAAAACAAAAAACACATATAAAACATTTCTTCTTAGGCAATTATATTCATCTGTTCTGCAAATCTCTATTATATAAGACTTCTAGACCACATGGGAAAGTTACCAGATGGTAAATAGTAGGCAAAGTATTATTTTAATGTAATACTTCCAAGATCTCTTTAAAATTTTTCAGTCATAATTATCATATTTCCATAATAGTGAAATTTCAGGATACTTTTCATAACTGTGGGGAAGGTTATGGCTAGATCTAATGATAACCATCAACTTTCACTATTGACAAAAATTTGGTTAGCATATATGGTTATTTCCACTGACAGAAAAAAAGACAAATCTTAAAACCTCTTCAAATGTTTACTGTTTCTCCACTTCGAGTGAAAGAATGAAGGCTAAAATAATAGCAAAAACATAACAACTTTCAAGAAACAATTTACTTTCTATTCATAAGCAACAACTTAATATATCAGGATATGCTTTTCCCAATCTAGGGGAGTCCTTTTCCTAAATACAAAGGTTAATGAAGTATGTTGTAACTGTAGTACAGAAATCGACTTAACTAGACAAACCTATTTTTTTCTGTATGGTACAAATGAAATAAATGACAATCTCTAATTTGTAGAAACAGTTTAGACCACTTTTAAGTCACACTGATTTTAGGGCGCCTGGGTGGCTCAGTGGGTTAAAGCCTCTGCTTTCGGCCCAGGTCATGATCTCAGGGTCCTGGGATCGAGGCCCGCATCAGGCTCTCTGCTTGGTGGGGAGCCTGCTTCCCCCTCTCTCTCTCTCTCTGCCTGCCTCTCTGCCTCCTTGTGATCTCTCTCCTGCTGTGAAATAAATAAATAAAATCTTTAAAAAAAAAAAAGTCACACTGATTTTAGCACTAAGCTACACTTTTATTAGAGAGGGGCCTACCTTAAATAAATTAAGGAGACAGAATGAACCTGAAATCTTTCCAAATAAAAGTAGTTAACACCACACTCAAGCATAAATCATAATCCTGTATTTAGACTTTTTAATGTCTACAGCTACCAAGAAGCATAGCTAGCACTGTATTTCAGTAGGAAACATGAAGGAGGGGGAGGACTGGCTAGTTTTCTTTTCTAAAGGCTAGGCATGTCAGAAGATCACACAGTACGTACTGATTTCTCTGCCCAAAAGGAAAGATGTGCAAAGTATACACATCCATGCAAAGATGGAACAGCTAAGAATGCATTCCTGATGCATTTGTCTGTAATAGGCATATGTAGGAACACCTGGTCAGGACTCTTTTTCCCTACCCTTGGATAAGATAATATAAAATTAGATGGCCAATAGTTACCTAAAGCAGTTCTGAACCTTGTTCTGATTCAAATGTAGTTATAAAATTTTTATAATGTACTTAATTTTACTAAATTAAATGTTATACATACAGTTCATCAGGAAGGGAAGGTTAAGAGGAGAACTGTATCCAAATACTTCATGATTTTGACAAGAAATTGCTTGTTAAGGCACTACAAATCTTCTTTGGTTAATGATTAACTATTTAAATCACTTGAAAAAAAGAGGTAATACAAAATACACAAATTTCATTCTTCTTTTCAAACACACACACATTTTTCATTTTTCAATTTCCATTACTCCAGTGTCTACATATCTCTGGGATCCTTTTTAACTCATCAGAAAGCTGAAACAAAAATATTAAAAGAATCTATTAGACTCTGAAAAAAACAGCAGGCCTTACTTCTAATAAGTATCTTGATTTTAGACAAAAAAGCATTTGGGTGCATGTATAATAAACTTTGAGTATTAATAACAAAAAGTGAGAAACACCAACATATTAAGATAGTCTTAAGAGAGAAGGAAATAGGGCGCCTGGGTGGCTCAGTGGGTTAAAGCCGCTGCCTTCGGCTCAGGTCATGATCCCAGGGTCCTGGGATCGAGGCCCACATCAGGCTCTCTGCTCGGCGGGGAGCCTGCTTCCTCCTCTCTCCTCTCTCTCTGCCTGCCTCTCTGCCTACTTGTAATCTCTCTCTCTCTGTGTCAAATGAATAAATAAAATCTTTAAAAAAAAAAAAAAAGAGAGAAGGAAATAGACATAAACTTGTTTTAAAAATCTCATGAAGACAGACACTGATTAATAGCTGGATCAACCATGGTGATGAAATAAGCAATAGAAATCCCAGCAAGACTACCCTTTCATCCCAGTTAGTATTCTATAGAGAAGAAATTATTTTAAAATATAAATACACTGAAGAATAAATCAAGAATCAAAGTTCTGGTAGGTTTTGTTCTTAAAATTAAGTTACGTTTGCCAGCCTAAGTGTCCATCAACTGATAAATGGATAAAGAAGATGGGGCACATATACACAATAGAATATCATTGAGGCATAGAAAAGAAGAAGTCTTGCCATTTGCAATGACATGGATGAGCAGAGAGTATTCTGCTAAGTGAAATAAGTCAGTCAGAGAAAGACAAATACCATATAATTTCACTCATATGTGGAATTTAAGAAATAAAACGAAACAAGCAAAAGGAAAAAAAAGAGAAGCAAATCAAGGAAAAGACTCTTAACTATAGAGAACAAACTGAGGGTTACCAGAAGGGAGGTGAGTTGGAGGGAATGGGTTAAATAGGTGATGGGGATTAAGGAGTGCACTTGTGATAAGAACCAGGTATGATATGGAAGTGCTGAATCACTATATTGTACACCTGAAACTAGTATTACACCATATGTTAACTAACTAGAATTTAAGTAAAAACTTAAAAAAAATAAAGTAGTTTGCAAGAAACAAAATGCAAAAGAAGATTAATTTATGCTGTTCATTGATCAAAAGGCATCCAGGAATGTCACAATATAATGAATCAACCAGGGAGTTGTTTAAAATTGTCTACTAAAGGGGCACCTGGGTGGCTCAGTCAGTTAAGCGTCTGACTCTTGATTTCGGCTCAGGTCATGTTCACAGGGTTGTGAGATGCAGCCCCATGTCAGGCTCTGCACTGGGCATGGAGCCTGCTTGAGATTCTCTCTTTCCCTCTCCCTCTGCCCCCTCCTTGTGCACATGCTCTTTCTAAGTAAATAAATAGATAAAATGTTTTTAAAAATTATCTACTAAAAATGTGTTATTGGTCATATGAAGACTGAATTTGTCTCTCAAAAATTTCACTTGATATACTTTATCTTTAGTGTTCATAATCCTTTATACAATAGGACAATATTGTATTAAAAGAACATGAATTATGGTACCTGGCACTCAGATGATAAAACTAACTCACAACATCCCCCATTATGTAGGTACATTTCTTGTGGCTATTAACAGAATAAAATCAAGAATTTAGGAACAGGACAGTTAATTTCTTCCCTGAGCCTTAGAGATCTCTATGAACATTTCAAGACAATTAGATCTTCTTAAACACTCCTTCCTATACTCTTTATAAACTGGATTCTAATGTTCTGTTTTGCCATCTAAAGAGCCCTGAAAAGTAGAGGTGTGAGAAGTTTTAAAAAACATTAAAAAATAATTTGCTCAAGAGAAAGTAGAGCATGCAGACAAGGTATAAAATATTCTAACCATTAAATGTTTTTTGGATTTCTAGATTAAATTAGGTGATGTCAGAATAACCCTCAAAGATGTTTCTGAGAATTCACGTACTATTGTCCACTATATCATAATTATTTTAAGTTAACTTTTACATGCAACATACCGAAGTTAAAGCCTATGTCTGCTTTAGAAGCTATAACAGTTTGGAGGTAAAGCAAAAAAAAAATATTATCAAGCAACATCAACTCTAATCACTGTAGGTACAGGAAACCACTATGTAAGTGTAAAATAATCATACCTATATGGATATCCATGATATTTAGATCTGAAAATAGAGAGCATCCAACTGAAGAATAATACAACAAGTGCAATACCAGCCACACACATTACTGCAGAAAAACAAAAGTGTAAAATGAGCATGTTAGGTGTAAAGAAGAACTAGGGCATAAATTTTACTCTACACTTCCAAGAGTGAAAAGCAAGGGACATAATTTAGTGGTAAACCTCAACTTTCCAAAAATTTTCATGCCCATTCTTAAATCTTTAGAATTCTGCCTTCCCATTTAATTTGACCCATTACCACATAATAGAGTAGTTCCATTTATACACTTGTGCAATTTGTGAGAAATAATAAATTCCTTTAAAGTCATCATAGTCAAGAATTTAGTGTTAGAGGGGCACACAGGTGGCTCAGTAGGTCAAGCATCTGATTCCTGATTTCCACACAGGTCATGATCTCAGGGTTTTAAGATCGAACCTTGAGTCAGGCTCCATGTCCAGCAGAGCCTGCTTCTATCCCTCTCCTTCTGCCCCTCCCCCCATGCATGTGCGCATGCTCACAATAAATCTTTAAACAAAAAAAGAATTTAGTGTTATAAAATTTTACTGACAAGAAAATCAGTCACTTATTAAATTTCTTCTATAGCCTTAAACATAGCCTTCTCTATGTGTTAATACAGCAGTGGAAGCTCTAGGGAAACATACTTATTGGCCGACACTAAATACAACTTTTAGTCTTGTTATATTTTAGGAAGCAATTCTTTTTCCTTTTTAAATTTTCATATAATATAATTAGGGGCTAAAATGTAAATGTTAAATATATCTTTTAATGAATATTAACACATGACACAAAACGTGGTATTGATATTGATTTAAAGACATCTAACCACATCATTGTGACACCCTCACTTTAAAGTACTTTATTCATTTACAGGTAACTACACCGCCTACACAAGGAACTCATTCAACATGGATTCCTCATTTGAATGAGAGGAAAATACCATGAATCCTCACAGCTCTCTCCATTAAT
Source organism: Ailurus styani (assembly GCA_002007465.1). Taxonomy (NCBI): domain Eukaryota; kingdom Metazoa; phylum Chordata; class Mammalia; order Carnivora; family Ailuridae; genus Ailurus; species Ailurus styani. Next base: position 328,455 of record LNAC01001030.1, on the reverse strand, counting down.
CTCATAGGCTCTGGTTTAGCATAGCAGTTAACAATCTTAACTTGGATGCTGACCCCACAATGCTCAGCTATGATTCTCATAACTTGAGGCCCTTTCAAGTCCTGAAACTAAGACTGGCTAAGAAGCATAGTGGTGGCGATGTGAGAAAGCACGTGTGCTACACCAGTGGAAATTCTAGGGAAACATACTTATTGGCCGACCCTAAAAACAATTTTTAGTCTTGTTATACTTAGGAAGCCATTCTTTTTCCTTTTTAAATTTTCACATAATTAGGGGCTAAAATGAAAATGTTAAATATATCTTTTAATGAGTATTAACACATGACTATAGAAGTCTTTAATTAAATAAATTCACACACACACCTGTGTGTATATATAGTATCAGTGTATTTATGTTTGTATTCTACTTTTTTCACATCATGTATCTAAAAGTGTTTAGGGCAGTTTCTGGTAGATAATAAATGTTAAATAAGTATTTGTTATTATTACTTGTGATTATTTTAATATATGTCACCAAAATGTTTTATAATTTAAATTCATACTATCAGTGTAGTACCCAGAGGGCCTTTTCCCAATAATGAATACTGAAATAGGCAAATTTTTAAAAGTCAGGTAATGAAAGGATGTATACTGACTGGATAAAAAATTGATACATTAGTTCTATTTTTGCAATATGTAAAAATTCATTTCATTTCAGCAAAATAAGAATCTCCCAAATTTGAAATCCAATGTCATCATGTTTTTTCAAATGAAAAAATAGACTATATTTAGTGAGGTTAATTTGATGACATATACCCTTTTAGCCATAAAGGTAAAACTGAATTAAATGTATTTTATGTGAGTGAAATAAAATTACACTGTTGGCATTTCTTTGCAACAAATACCAATGTGTGAATATTTTAATATATAAAAAGTCCATCCAAACCATTATAAAAAGTACTAAGAATAATAGATAAATGGCAAAAAAGAGTTTTTATAGAAGGGAAAAGACAGCCGATAAACATTTAGAAAAATATTCAACTTGATTTTTTTTTTTAAAGATTTTATTTATTTATTTGACACAGAGAGAGAGATCACAAGTAGGCAGAGAGGCAGGCAGAGAGACAAGGAGAGGAGGACGCAGGCTCCCCGCTGAGCAGAGAGCCCGATGCGGGCCTCGATCCCAGGACGCTGAGATCATGACCTGAGCCGAAAGCAGAGGCTTTAACCCACTGAGCCACCCAGGCGCCCTTCAACTTGATTAATAACCAAAGTACAAAATACTGTAACATTTGCCCCTTATCTGATTAGCAAGTATACACACATACATTTTTAATAAGCTTAGCTAATGCTGACAAAGTTACTGTGAAAGCATTCTCTTTTTTGTCTAAACAAGCATTCTTAAATACCACTGGTAGGAATCTAAACTATAACATCTGGGTAAACAATTTAGTGTCGTCAGTTTAAAACATCAGGGGATTAAAAATACTAATGCAGAGGACCATACAGTCATTCTACTTTTAGGAATCTACCTTAGGGAGTTCATATGAAATGAGAATAAAGATTAATATAGTATGATAGTCACTAAAGAAATATTTATTATAATGGAAGTTAGAAAAAAACCTAAATGTTTAACAGAATCAGAATAAATTACAGCATACAGTACAAATTTAAAATTATGTGTAGGAAAATATTTATTAGTGAATTGTTTAACTCCAGTTAAAAGGGGGGTCCAAGATTTAAAATTTTATAGAGTTTTAAATATGTTTTTACAAATGGAAGAAACTATATTAAAACATTAAAATTTTTAGCTTCTCAGTAATGGAATAATGGGTAACTCTCCCCCCAAATGTTTCATACTCTGATTTCCCCCATTTTTTAAAATTAAGCGTATGTTACTTTTAAAATAATAAAGTAGTGGGCGCCTGGGTGGCTCAGTGGGTTAAAGCCCCTGCCTTCGGCTCAGGTCATGATCTCAGGGTCCTGGGATGAAGTCCCACATCAGGCTCTCTGCTCAGCAGGGAGCCAGCTTCCTCCTCTCTGCTTGCCTCTCAGCCTGCCTCTCATCCTACTTGTGATCTCTCTCTCTCTCTGTCAAATAAATAAATAAAATCTTTAAAAATAATAAAATAATAAAATAATAAAGTAGTAAAATAATATACCTATAACTAAGAGGGGGAAGTGATTAACAGGACATTTTTTATGTATTAAAGGCAGAATTGTTATTTAACATTATATGTCAACTATACTTCAACAATAAAAAATAAAAAATAAATTAAAAAGGTAGAGACAAACCAAACCATAAGAGACTCCTAATCTCACAAAACAAACTGAGGGTTACTGGGGGGTGGGAGGGTAGGGATAGGGTGGATGGGTTATGGACATTGGGGAGGGTTTGTGCTTTGGTGAATGCTGTGAAAGATGTAAGCCTGATGATTCACAGACCTGTACCCCTTGGGCAAAGAATAAAAATAAAATTAAAAAAAATTAAAAAGGTAGAACTGTTACATTTTGGCATATGATATAACTTACTTTTTCGCTTTCCAATATCCATGTCAGATGTAGCAGCTTCACATAACAGCACCATCCCTAAGGTAACCCCACCATCTTAGAAAAATTGTTTAAGGAGAAATTCACACAGATACAAAAAACATACCACTTTAATATTCCTGTTCTTTCATGAAGAAAATTGCAATGAATATACAAATATTCAACTTTCAATTAAAAAAAACTTACTAAAATAGGGAATGCTTATGAATGTATTAAATGTCACTGGAGGGGCACGTGGGTGGCTCAGTCAGTTAAGCATCTGCCTTTGGCTCAGGTCATGGTTCCAGGGTTCTGGGATCAAGTCTCATGTCAGGCTCCCTGCTCAGTAGGGAGCCTGCTTCTCCTTCTCCCTCTGCCTGCTTCTCCCCCTGCTTGTGCTCATTCTCCTTCTCTCTGTCAAACCCCTCTCTGTCAAATAAATAGATAAAATCTTAAAAAAATAAATGTCACTGGATTGTTCTCTTTAAAATAGTTAATTTTATGTTATGTGAATTTCACTTTACTAAAAAAAAAGCTGGGTGATTAAAAATATAAAATAAAATGGAGAATCTTGTATCTATACACCATGACAATTATTTCCTATGAAGGTATAATAAAAAATATTAATGTTGGAATATTACTTCATCTGTACAAATGAAAATCAGTATTTTAAACAAATGTCCCACTATAACTTAACAGATGAAATATGAGTTTTCCTGACATGTACTTTGAAATAACCTTCCTGAACATGCTTGCACCTATCGCTCCAACCTTGTATATACTATTTTATTTTGTTTTGGAGGGCTTGAACTCACAACCCTGAGATCAAGACCTGAGCTGAGGTCATGAGTCAGATGCTTAACAGACTGAGCCACCCGGGTGCTCTGACATATTTTAAAACGTTAAATAGCCTTTTTGCATATTCAACTACCCTCCAAAATGAATACACTTGAAATGTGCACCATTTGGCGAGAACAGCAAGTAATTTTTATTTGAAAAATAACTTTTCCAAAATTCTCCAGAATTTCAACAATCAACTTTTAAAGCTCCAATTACTACTCAACTACTTAAGTTTGTCCTATTCTAATAAAAAAAGACAGAATCCTCTATGTCATCACCTCATTTTTATTCACCTTAATATGGAAACTACAAAAATACAAAATATACCTACTCGTGCAAATAGGTTACATGTGGCATGGCTGAATGCTAAAATAAGCAAAGTTGAATTTTAAAGGAACTACAGTATGTTCTAGTAGAAAAGAGATTTACCCTACAGTTTGGTGAATACAAACAGCAGTTAAAAATGCCCAAATCAATTAGGCATACACACATGCACATTGTAGGCTACCACATGTGGGTATGAGTAAGCAGAAAGGGAAAAATAGGTATTTAGATAAGGCCTGAATTTATAATTGGCTCTATAGTTTGTCTACTCATCCCTTTACTACCATCTTGCACTCTCTCATCAATAGCCTCTTTTTAGGGATGATACCCATTGCCCATTCATCATGCTTTTAGATGCTTAGACAAGTTGTTCTCTCCAATGATTACTTTTTCTTACTGCGGTTGTCTATATCCAGATACATGTAAAGATTGATCATTTCTATAGGGTTTTGTTACAGGGTACTTTTTTTTTTAAAGATTTCATTTAGTTATTTGAGAGAGAGATAACGAGAGCATAAACAGGGGCGGGAGAGAGGGAGAAGCAGGCTCCCTCCTGAGTAGGGAGTCCAACGTGGGACTCGATCCCAAGATCCCAGGATCCCAAGCTCATGACCTGAGCTGAAGGCAGATTATTAACCGACTGAGGCACCCAGGCACCCTGTGATGGGGTACTTTTGAATAATGGTTGAGACTTTTGTTTTTGGAATGGTTTGTGTCGTATCATGATTTATATGCATTTTCTCTGAATGAGCTTTCTGTCTTGCAATATACCACCAATGTCTTTGTGTGCTGTTCTCAGTTATCAAGAGCTGTGAAGGGGCGCCTGGATAGCTCACTTGGTTAAGCATCTGCCTTCGGCTCAGGTCATGATCCCAGGGTCCTGGGATCAAGTCTTGCATTGGGCTCCCTGCTCAGCGGGGAATCTGCTTCTCCCTCTGCCCCTTCTGCTCATGTGGGCACGCTCTCTCGCAAAATTAAAAAATCTTTTTAAAAAAAGAGCTGTGATGTACTGCCATATGTATTGTTTCACTCTATTTATTGATTCTTTATTTTTTAAAGATTTTATTTGAGAGAGAGAGAAAGAGCAGGAGAAGGGACAGAGGGAGAAAGAGAAGGGAACCTCAGAAAGACTCCATGGTGAGCATGGAGCCTGAAGCAGGGCCTGATCATGACCTCAGCTAAAATCAAGAGTTGGACCTTAACTGACTGAGCCTCCCAGGCGCCCCTTTATTGATTCTTTTTATTAAAAAATTTTATTTATTTATTTGACAGAGAGAGAGAGATCACAAGTAGGCTGAGAGGCAGGCTCCTTGCTGAGCAGGGAGCCCGATGTGGGCCTTGATCCCAGGACCCTGAGATCATGACCTGAGCCAAAGGCAGAGGCTTTAACCCACTGAGCCACCCAGGCACCCCCCTTTACTGATTCTTTAAACTTTTACTGACACTGCCTACTATATGACAGGCACTATTAGTTGTTGGAATTAAAAAGCTGGACAAAATATAGACCCTTCCTTGGACAAATTTACAATCTAGTGGGGGATATAAGTGATGAAATAATTACCTAATAATTACTATGGGAGAAATGAATAAATTAGAGGAAATAGTATTCTATAACACATAAGAACTAAAAAAACTAGTAGAATTAAAGTACATTATATATGATGAAGGCAAAGACATTTGCATAAATGAGGCATAATTCCAAAACTGTGGGAAAATGTTTCAATTATGTACTTTATTATTGTTCAAAGTAATTTAAACAATGACCTAAAATTTCTTTGCCTATTGAATTAGCAGTTTAAAAAATGAGAATACATAATGATAGTTAGGACTTGCCAGGACTATCAGTGCATATTCTGACAGCAATCCTCCTTCCCTTTTTTAGCAAAACCCTTTTGGAAAACAGTTTGGACAAAGCACCAAGGAAAACAGATTTGTACACTTTGCTTCAAATCTTACCTTTGGGAATCTGGAGGTATGCCAATTTTTTTTAAAGATTTATTTATTAATTTATTTGTATGTGTGTTAGAAAGAGAAATAGAGAGCACAAGCAGGGGGAGCTGCAGGCAAAGGGAGAAGCAGGGTGCCAGCTGAACAAGGAGTCCGATGTGGGACTCAATCCCAGGACCACAGGATCATGACCTGAGCTGAAGACAGATGATTAACTGAGCCACCCAAGTGTTCCACCAAATTACCTTTATATCCAAGTAAATGTTCTTTACAACATTCAACAATAGAAGAAGAATTGAATTATGATACACCCATTATCTAAACATTAAGAATGAGCACGGGGCGCCTGGGTGGCTCAGTGGGTTAAGCCTCTGCCTTCGGCTCAGGTCATGATCTCAGGGTCCTGGGATCAAGCCCCGTATCGGGCTCCCTGCTCATCAGGGAGCCTGCTTCCTCCTCTCTGCCTGCCTCTCTGCCTACTTGTGATCTCTCCCCCTCTCTGTGTCAAATAAATAAATAAAAATCTTAAAAAAAAAGAATGATCACAATTTTTCCTTTTCCTTGCCTGTATTTTCTTATTTATCTATAACTCTCATGCAACTTTTGCAATTATAAAGGCCATACAACTATATAGAAAATGCTTATATTAGGAAACCAAACTGCACACAAAGTCTGTCTATACTACAAAAAAAGGGAGCTTCCCCCAAAAAAGATACAACTAAGCAAAGAATGCAAGAGAATATGCAAAAATAAACCTAGATTTTAATATCAGGGTTTTATTTTTTTAAGATTTTATTATTTTTAAGATTTTATTTTATTTTTAAGGTTTCATTTATTTATTTTACAGAGAGAGAGAGCACAAGCCGGGGGAGTAGCAGGCAAAGGGTGGGAGAAGCAGGCTCACCAAAGAGCAGGGGGAGCCCGATGTGGGGCTCATTCCCAGGACCCTGGGATCATGACCTCAGCTGAAGGCAGTCGCTTAACCAACTGAGCTACCCAGGTGCCCAATATTAGGGTTTTAGATCATGGGTGAAAATTTTCTAATTACTGTTTTTTTTAATTCAAATATATTTAAAGTATAATTCCATTTGTGTAAAGTTAAAAAAGAAGTAAAACCAATCCATATTGTTAGCAGTCAGGATAGTAGTTACCTTTGGGTAGGAAGGTAGCAATCAGGAAGGGGTGATGAGATTGGGGATGTTTTGGGATATGAGTAAAGTTTTATTTATTTATTTGGGTGCTGGTTACACAGTTGTGTTCATTCTGTGTAAATTTATCAAACTGTACACTGCACTTATGAATTGTGAACATTTTTTTTTTGTAAAGATTTATTTATTTATTTATTTGACATAGAGAGAGATCACAAGTAGGCAGAGAGGCAGGCAGAGAGGCAGGCAGAGAGAGAGGAGGAAGCAGGCTCTCTATGGAGCAGAGAGCCCAATGCGGGCCTCGATCCCAGGACCCTGAGATCATGACCCAAGCAGAAGGCAGAGGCTTTAACCCACTGAGCTACCCAGGCGCCCAATTGTGAACATTTCTGCATGATACAGTAATTCACATAAAAAAAGTTTAAAATATAATTTTAAAAGATCCTTAGTGGATCAGGCAACTCATATAGTTTGCTTTATTAATCATGTAGTAAATTATACAATATTAAAATAACGATAAATATGTGGATATTTTCTAAACTTGTAACTACTAGTTAGTAGTAGTCTCATTCTATTAGTTCTTATCAACATGGTAACTTTTGAGTTTTGACTTCTTAGGCTTTGTGACCACTAAAAAAAATAAGGGATTTTCAGTCTTCCATAAAGTTTCCTACCTCTAACAAAGTTAAATAGCTTAATTCACTGTCTCACACCTAGTGAGACACAGCATTTAAGGCATTGTCTTATAACCTGTAAACCTCTGTTTATCCCAATACTATAAGCTCCTTAGACAAATCATGCATTCACAGGGACTAGCAAAAGAATTGCTCAGAAAGTATCACCCAAACCTTCCTAACTACTACCAAAAAAGCAAAAACAAAATAAGGAAAAAAATTTCACCGTGATAAAACATTCCCATTTTGTATCTGATTAACCAAATTTATAAGAAATGCTATATTTCCAAAAATAAACTATTGGGACTTCATCAAGAAAAAAAGCTTCTTAACAATGAAAGAAATAGGGTGCCTGGGTGGCTCAGTGGGTTAAAGTCTCTGCCTTTGGCTCAGGTCATGATCTCAGGGTCCTGGGATCGAGGCCCTCATCGGGCTCTCTGCTCAGCGGGGAGCCTGCTTCCTCCTCTCTCTCTGCCTGCGTCTCTGCCTACTTGTAAGCTCTCTCTGTCAAATAAATAAATAAAATCTTTAAAAAAAAACAATGAAAGAAATAATCAACAAAATTAAAAGGCAACCTACAGGGGTGGCTGGATGGCTCAATCAGTTAAGCATCTGACTCCTGATTTCTGCTCAGGTCATGACCTCAAGGTCGTGGGATCAAGCCCCACATCAGGCACTCAGCAGGGAGTCTATTTGTCTTTCTTTTTCTCTCTCCCTCCCCCCCACCCTCCCCCTCACCCAGGCTCTCTCTCTAAAAATAAATAAATAAAATATTTTTTAAAAAGGGCAACTTATGTGGAGTGGGAGAAGATACTTGCAAATGACATATCTGATAAAGGGTTAGTATCCAAAATACATAAATAACTTATAAAACACAACACCCAAAAAAACAAATAATCCAGTTAAAAAATGGGCAGAAGATATGAATGGACATTTTTCCAAAGAAGACATACAGATGGCCAGCAGACACATGAAAAGATGCTCAACATCACTCATCATCAGGGAAATGCATATTAATACTACAATGAGGTATCACCTCACACCAGTCAGAACGGCTAACATTAACAGTATGAAGTTCCTCAAAAAGTTAAAAATAGAACTACCCTATGATGTAGCAATTAAACTACTAGGTGTTTATCCAAAGAATACAAAAATATTTATTCAAAGGGATACATGCACCCCCATGTTTATAGCAGCATCATCAACAATAGCCAAATTATATAAAGAGCCCAAATGTCCCCTGACTAATGAATGAATAAAGAAGAAGTAGTATATATAATGGAATATTATTTAGCCATAAAAAAGAATGAAACCTTGCCATTTACAATGATGTGGATGGAGCTAGAGAGTATTATGCCAAGCAAAATAAGTCAGTCAGAGAAAGACAAATACCATATGATTTCACTCATGTGCAGAATTTAAGAAACAAAAGAAACAAAAATGGGGTGGAGAGGTAAACTAAGAAATAGACTCTTAACTATAGAGAACAAACTGATGGTTACCAGAGGGGAGGTGGGTGAAGGGGATGGGTGAAATAGGTGATGGGGATTAAGCAGGGTACTTGTGCTAAGCACTGGGTATTGTATGTAAGTGTTCAATCAGTAAATTCTACACCTGAAACTAGATTTACACTCTATATTAACTAACTAGAATCTAAATTAAAACTTGGAAAGGAAAAAAAAGCTATATTTCAATAGGTTTGCAATATGCTCCAAATCTATGTGAAGCCTTAAGTAATGTTTAACCTTTAGGCAGAAGGAAAAAGTACGAATATTCCAATTTCTTAAATGTCTTATATAATTATATTTAAAAAGTTAGGACAAGGGGTGCCTGGGTGGCTCAGTGGGTTAAGCCTCTGCCTTTGGCTCAGGTCATGATCTCAGGGTCCTGGGATCGAGCCCTGCATCGGGTTGTCTGCTCAGCGGGGAGCCTGCTTCCTCCTTTCTCTCTGCCTGCCTCTCTGTCTACTTGTGATCTCTCTCTCTGTCAAATAAATAAATAAATAAATAAAATCTTAAAAAAAAAAGTTAGGACAAAGCTTAGGAGAGAAGAATTTTGGCAGTCCTACAGTGTTAGGGAGACCATGATTAAGGTTCAGGTTTCACCAGAAAGAATGACAAGGTTCATTCACCAGGCTCTCAGCTGAAAGCCATGGATGGAGAGGATGGAGAAAATGGGAGAAAAACAATACTGAAGAGACAGTAGCCAAACATTTTCCAAAATGAATAAGGGTCCTGACCCACAGACTTAGATAGTTCTGCAATTCAGAAAACAGGAGCAATATAAATAAAAACATTAGGAAAAAGGTCTTAAAATCCATCAGAGAAAATGACACACTGCCTTCGAAGAACAATAATAATTAAATCTGATTTTTCCCAGAAACTATGGGAGTAAAAGACAATGGGATAACATTTCCAGTGTGTAAAGAAATCTAGAAATCTATACCTGGTAAAATATCCTTAAAATATGAAGGAGAAATAAAAGTTTTTTTTTAATTAGGACAAAGCCTTAGAAGTCCAACAAACCACAAATCACTTTATATTTTGTAACTGTATCTGCCCTTTTGCTACATTGTTCACTTTCAAAATACCATTAATTGTGGGGCACCTGGGTGACTCAGTTGGTTAAGCATCTGCCTCCAGCTCAGGTCATGATCTCAGGGTCCTGGGATTGAGCCCTGCATAGGGCTCCCTGCTCAGTGGGGTGCCGGCTTCTCCCTGTCTGCTTGCCACTCTGCCTACTTCTGTACCCTCTCTCTCTCTCTGTCAAATAAATAAAATCTTTAAAAAAATATCATTAAATGAGACCACTTTCAGACACTGAAAATTTTCCAAGGTATAATAAATTTGTTAATTGATCAAATCATAAATGAGCATTTCAACCTAAATTTTGAAATAATTTGAAGACGGAGAAAATTTTTATCATGTCTCTTATATGTGGAATCTAAAAATAAACAAATATTACACACACACACACACACACACACACACACACACACACACACAAGCCTACAGATACAGAGAACAGATTGGTGGTTGCCAGAGTAGTGCAGTAAGGGGTAGGAGAAGTGGGTGAACTTTTTTTTTAGTTTAAATATACTGAATAAGAAGTAAATTTTAGGATCTGAAAGAACATATGGTTGGATATTTTTCTTGCAGTGTTCTTTCTTATTGCTGGGAATAGGTATTTATTTCTAGATTAATTTTTTAGTTCACCATTCCATAGCTGAACAGATGAACTCTCCTGGCTCTGAGCTGGATTTTAAGCAGTAAATCTGTTTTCCATATTATACATGAACACTGTTTTGAGAAAGTATCATTTTCCCAAATGTCTTTCAATTAAACCAAAAGCTTAATTTTGTTCAGACTGTTTCCCTTCAAGTATCCCTATTAAATCACTGACATAGTAAAATAAAATGGGGAAATACACACACAAAGATTTACTAAGGAGTATATTTCCAGGGATTTTGATTTTCTTCTTAAATGTACTTGTATTTTCTAAATTTCCTTTAATTAACTTGTATTGCTTTTAGCATCAGAAAAAACATTTTAGGGATTAAATTACTCATATTGATTGTAATCACCTTCAAATTTCTTAGCCAATTCTTATATAGTACAATCCATTTTCAACAGAGTAAGTGTTGAACTAGATGACCTCTAAGTTATTTAGATGATGAGATGAGAAGGCAAGGCAAATGACTTTACCATCAAACCACGGAGGAGATTCTCTAATAGCCTGGGAGCAGCACAACTCTAGAAACATTACATTTGTTTACCTTGTTGATTTATTCTACAGAGTCGCTGCTTATATATTTGGAGTGGGGGAGTAAACTGTGTTCAGTAAGACTGTGAAATTTAGACTCTTACCTATCTGAGTCACTGTTAACTATCCTTCCAGCTTACAGAGGCATCAATTTTCAGATGTGAGAAAGACACAATCTGCTCTGCCATTCAAGAGAATGGGACAACACATAAAAAGCAGGCACAGAGTTCACAGGAAAAAAATATTTCTATGTCTGCCTTTGGCTCAGGTTGTGATCTCCAGGTGCTGGAATTGAGCCTGGCATCAGACTTCTGGCTCAGTGGGAAGTCTGCTTCTCCCTCTGCCTCCCCCAACCCCTCCTGCCACCAACCCCCCACGTGCTTGTGCTCTCTCTCAAATGAATAAATAAAATTTTAAACAACAACAACAAAAATAACCCCTGTCTTTGAGTAACTACTGTTTTCTTACTCAATGATGAATAGGATATCTAAAATTGTAGACTGATTCAAATTATATCATTAAGAAGGAAACAATCCATTCTTGCCTGGAAGATCTAAGTCATTCAACATATAAGTGTAATTTCTAAGTAGCCTCGATTTACAACTAAAGTACAGAGCTTCAAATAGTTTGTGAAGATAAAATCCCACATTTATCTGAATTCTGTAGAGTTTCCAGGAGAACCCTATGTCCACTTCACAGTCCAGACCTGATGCTGATCCCTTTTCACTTAGCCTGGTTTTGCTTTAAGTTTATCAAAACATTGCTTCATTTACATTTCACCTATGCTTCACCCTTCCTCCAAATTTTATAATAACTCTATCTTTCCTTAGGTAAGATGTCCCATGGTTCTTCTGGTGTGCAGTCTCCTTTGTAGCAATGATCAATAAACCTGTCTTTATCAGACTGCAGGTTTGTCTGTGGTGGTATTTAGCTGACTGGACTAAGATAAATGACATAGAAATGGGATTCCAAAGATATTAAAACTTGCATTAATAAGAGAGCAGCCTCAAGCAAACACTATAAAGAAAATAAGAGAATGTGAGAAAATAGATAAATTAAAATGCAGCACCAAGGACTTATTATAAAAAGAGGATACTAAACAGAAGAACAATGTGTGTTTCAGCTACAAACTGGGCTTGGCTGCTTCCATGGATATAATTCTGGGGGGAGGAAAAAAGACAAAATTAAATATTTAAATATACATTAACTTTTGGTATTCTAATCCTAAAATGGGCTATTTTTGAGCCCTATGAAATTAATAATGCACCTGATGTATATAAGCACTGGGTCTGTGGCATTCATCAGTAAAGAAACTGGACAAAAATAAACACTATTTCTGTGTTATTTATTATTCATTTGTTTTTTCATTGTACTTATACTATGTTCTCAACAACAGAATATATGAGAAACATAGTATTTCAGTGTACAAGACCATGAGATACAATAATGTAAACTCCATGAAGGCAAAGATTGTTCTTGTTTACCACTGTATCTAATAATACTTAGCACAGTGCCTAGAAACAGTAGATGCTCAAGTACTTGTGCATTTCAACTAACTGTTTAGTTGAAAGCTGACTTTCATTCTTAGTTTAGTCAAAAGGACTCACCAAATGTGATAAGGATAAGGAACTTTCCACTTTTAAGAGCACATTTCAGTAACTGAAGCTCATCATCCAAGAGAGATTGAAAAGTCAAAACTAAACCTAGTTCCTTCACATCTTGGCAATGGTGTCACAAATAATAATTATTGCTAACTTTGGTGTATAATGGAAAGAAATTCTGAAATTCCCTTACCACATGTCCTGTGTGCGGATTCTTATGAGCATATGGTGGTCCTCTTATATGGTTCCACATTTGACCAGATGTCATAGCAAGCACAAAACACTAGGAAACGAAAAATAAGGAAATACTTACATAACATGGTACAGCTGCTCCTATACTGATCAGACTAAAAGGTTTATGAAAAGCATGTCTGCTCAAGTAATACATGAACCAAATATTTTTCAGATGAATAATTTTTGAGTAAGGCTTGTATTTCACAAGAATCAATAATCCTGGGCGCCTGGGTGGCTCAGCGGGTTAAAGCCTCTGCCTTCGGCTCAGGTCATGATCTCAGGGTCCTGGGATCGAGGCCCACATCGGGCTCTCCGCTCGGCGGAGAGCCTGCTTTCTCCTCTCTCTCTGCTTGCCTCTCTGCCTACTTGTGATCTCTTTCTCTGTCAAATAAATAAATAAATAAATAATTAAAAAAAAAAAAAAGAATCAATAATCCTTACACTGAAAGGAAAACCTATTTTAAAATCACATATAACCTGAAAGATGTTTAAAAATTGAAAACTGAAGAGCCCTTTAGANGATTATTGATTCTTTTTTTTTTTTTTTATAAAGATTTTATTTATTTATTCAACAGAGAGAGATCACAAGTAGGCAGAGAGGAAGGCAGAGAGAGAGGAGGAGGCAGGCTCCCTGCGGAGCAGAGAGCCCGATGCGGGCCTCGATCCCAGGACCCTGGGATCACGACCTGAGCCGAAAGCAGAGGCTTTAACCCACTGAGCCACCCAGGCGCCCTAGAAGAATATTTTCAAAAGAACTGCATATTTTCTTGGGTGACATTCTATTGTTTAGGTTGGATAAAAAAGGAGAAAAGTTCCCCCAAACTCTGGCCATGCTAATAATAGAATAAACAAAATGATTTTTTTTTAAATTTTATTTATTTATTTGACAGAGAGAGACACAGCGAGATAGGAAACACAAGCAGGAGGAGTGGGAGAGGGAGAAGCAGGCTTTCTGCTGAGCAGGGAGCCCAATGCAGGGGTTGATCCCAGGACCCTAGCATCATGACCTGAGCCAAAGGCAGACGCTTAACGACTGAGCCACCCAGGCGCCCCAACAAAATGATTTTAAGTCATGAATAAAAGTACATAAAATTCCTCTCATAGGTAAGAAATAAAACAAAATGCTACCTAACAATACAATATTATATTTTTTAAAAAGTTTTGAGATGGTTTATTTTCTGAGGTTGTTACCTTTCAAAATTTATTACATTCGAAGTATTTAAAAACATTGTTTTTTACTACTTTTCTAAGTATAGAATTATTTAAGTTATTATAGCTCTTTAAATAATTCATTATCCCCTAAATAGTTTACTGGATCAGTATTTGAAACACTTTTTGTCTTCATTTACACAAGACAGTACTCCTGAGAAATGTGTAAATTTTATTGAGAAAAAATCAATTATAGGGATCCTGTTACTTAAAATACATCTTAGTTTTTTAAGGTTATAAAAATTTTAATTTATATATATCTGACATACAACATTGTATATATAGAATTTTTGTTCTAAAATTCACTCACCAAAGCTGCAAAAGCCCATCCAGTTTTATTAAAAAGAAATTCCATATTGCTTCTTCGAAGATATACAAGTCCACCAATAACAGCCAAAAGCAATCCCAACATGAGAGGACCAGCATAATTTGGGGGTCTAATTATTCTAATCTAATGGAAAGGAAAGAAAAATGTTTTAAGTATGGAATTTACTGGTTAATTATATAGGTCAAACTAATTCAAAATGAAAGCTATCAAAACTAGTGTGGTTATTGTTGTGATGAACACCAGGTATTGTATGGAAGTGTTAAATCTTTATTTTTTACACCTGAAACTAGTATTTCACTGCATGTTAACTGGAAATTAAACAAAAACTTTAAAAGCAAAAATCATACTTTTTTCTTTTCATCCTAATCAAAATAGTCTACAATGTATCCCAAAATGGGACAGGATAGGTACAATACTCTGTTTAAGTACAACATAACATCTTTGAGATTGAAAAGTATTTGCCAAGTACCACTGGATTGTCCATGGACTTAATAAGGTCAAAAGAGTGGTTTCCATGCTGAATTCAAAAAGATAAGAGAAAATGTTTTATAATTTCACTCTTTCATCAGGATGATTCTGTTAAATGTTATTTATGAAGCAGCTGCCAGACTATTACCACCTCAGTGACATGGTGACGAGATCAATTAGGACTTCCCAGTAAGACTGGAAGTGGACAATGGAAAAGTAACTTTCTACAAAGTAGGGAAACTTACATTGACGTCAGTTCTATCAGCAATCCACCGGGCAATCTGTTCAGCTGAAAAACCACGCACCTGCAACTCATATGTATCACCTCGCTTGGGTTTCCCTTTGGCAGGAAAGTTGATGAAAGTTGGAGCTGAATTCATGTTTAGCTGAATAAAAAGGAGTCCATAAAAATACAAGTTATCAAGAAAATAATCTTAACAGCAAATATTACCTTGAAATTTAAACATTTTAAAAAGATGAGGAAGCCCAGGTTTAGATAGGTCAAGTCATTTACCTAAGGAGAGTGAAAAGTGGTGGAGTCAGGATTCAACCCCAACACTGCCTATGACCTTAATTAGTACACTTCACTGACCAAATATTAACTCCAAGCTAAGAAACCTACAATCTACTCCTTTAGAATGGAAAATCTCCCATATCACAAATATTTTAACCTATTCTGAAATAATGCAAAAGAAACACATCTGCAAGAACTAAAATTGCCTTTTGTAGCTGAAGTAAGCTCCAAATAGAGTACATTCTCAGTTTGGAGTAAACAAGATAGTGTTCTAAAACTGAAGTGAAAACCAATACAAAATGGTAGTCATATGCAGAAATATTTAATTCTAAAAGTTTCATAAGTGTTTACTGATAAGCATCACATTTTCAATAATGTGACCATGATATGCTTAAAGAAGACAAAATTGGAATTATTTAGGTAAAGAAACCATAACTGACTCATCTGCATTATATCTTTCCTGATAAAACTGTATTTGTGGAAAAGGGAAAAGATGCTGACCAACAGATGCAAATATTCCGGTCCCCTCAACAGGTAACCCTAATAAGGGAGATTAGCTTGTATAAGACATTTATAATTTAAAGACATCAGATAATAAAACAATCTTACTCCCTTGCTTTGATTCTATACTCACAACAGAACCCTCTAACAGTAATATTTTAGACTTTCCCATAAGGAAGGAGTGTATAGTGATTAATGGATATGAGTATTTTGGTCTCCTTGGCAAATTAATAAATTAATAGAGGAGTCCTTTAGTTACCAATGTCCACGGATTTTTAGTTTGGTAAGTGTGCACAAGGTCTCCAGAACTAGATAAATTCTGGCTACATTGTTAAAAATTCAATTTCTGAGTCTGAAAAGCTAAGAACCAGACCCTGGACAGTGTTCATTCCACAAACTGCTACCCAAACTTTAGATCAAAATCTTTTTTTTAATTTATATGTATGTAATCTCTACACCCAATGTGGGGGCGCTCCAACTCATGATCTGGTATCAAAAGTCACATGTTCTTCCAAATGAGCCAGGCAGGTGCCCTTAGGACAAAATCTTCAATATTTATACCAATTTTGGATTTTTTAAAAAATGTATAAAAATCTAGATAATATATGAATCCATTTCCCTTATGCAATAAAAAAAGTTACAGGGTTATAAGGGCCAACTGCAATCTATTCTAGCAGCCACTATTGATTATTTTTAGACCTTTCAGAATTTATTCATATACATGTGTATATACCAACAGAAAACACAATATTGTTTTGTGTCTGCTTTAACACAAATTGTATATTAACTATAATATTCTACAATTTTCTTTTTATATGCAGCCATGTTTGAAGGATCTATCCATGATAGTGTGTGTATACACACCTCACTCTTATAAATTACTAAGAAACCATGCTATTGTTGGACTTTAGTTTTTTCCAATTAAACATAATGTTGCAATGAAGAGCCACATACATATTTTCCTATATACTGGTGAGAGTTTTTCTCCAAAAATGGACTTGTTAGGTCATAGGGTAGAAACGTTTTAAATTAAAATGGATAGAGTCAACTTACTTGCCAAAGTGGCTGTACCAATTTATACTTCTACCCATCAGCGAAGGAAGGTATCTACTCTATATTCTTACCATAAGTTCATGTAATGGGTAAATATTGTACATCACAATTCTTATAACTTCTATTTTCATAATTACTAGTTTAACAACTTTATACAAAATCAGCCCTTTAAAAATATTTTGTAGGCTAAAGACACAATCAACAGAGTAAAAAGGCAATCTATGGAATGGGAGAAAGTATCTCCAAATCATATATCTGATAAAGGGTTAATATCCACTATATATAAAAAACTACAATTCAATCAAAAAAATAAACAAAAAACAAACCCAAACAGATTAAAAACTGGGCAGAGGATGTGAACAGATGTTTCTCAAAAAAAGATAAACAACTGGGCAGCAAGCACATGAAAAGATGCTCTATATCACTAATCATTAGGAAAATACTTATCAAAACTATAATGAAATACCACCTTATACCCATTAGAATGGCTACTATCAAACAAAACAAAATAAAACAACTAAGACATAAGTGTTGCTGAGGATGTAAAGAAACTGGTATCCCTGTGTGTACTGCTGGTGGGAATATGAAATGGTGCAGCCACTACAGAAAATAGGAAAATGGAAGATGATCTAGGAATTTCAATTCTGGGTGTATATACCTGAAAGGATTGAAAGTAGGGTCTCCAAGAGATATTTGTACACTTACATTCACAGCAGCATTATTCACAATAGCTAAAAGATGGAAGCAATTCAAGTGTCCATCAACAGATTAATGGTTAAATAAAATGTGCAATATACATACAATGGAACATTTTTTAGCTTCAAAAAAGAAAAAAAAATTGACACATGCTACAACATGGATAAACTCTGAGGACATAATGCTAAGTGAAATAAAGCATGTCACAAAAAGACCAATATTGTACAATTACATTTATTTTTTTAAGATTTTAATATTTATTTGACAGAGAGATAACGAGAGAGAGCACAAGTAGGGAGAGTGTCAGGTGGAGGGAGAGGAAGAGGCAGGCTCCCCGCTGAGCAAGGAGCTGGATGCAGGCTAGATCCCAGGACCCTAGGATCATGACCTGAGCCAAAGGCAGCTGCTTAACAGACTGAGCCACCCAGGCACTTGGTACAATTACATTCATATGAGGTACCTACAGTAGTCAAAGTGATAGAGACTAAAAGTAGAATAGTAGTCACCAGGGGCTATGAGAAGAGGGAATGGGGAATTATTTAATGGATAATGAGTTTCAGTTTTACAAAATGAAAAGAGTTCTGGAGATTGGTTGCACAACAATGTTAGTGTACTTAGCACTAGTGAATTTTATATTTAAGATTGGTAAAGACAGCACATTATATGTTATATATTTTTTTCCCACATATACTGTGGCATATGACACTACTACTTGGAGAGATTTGAATTTCTTCCACAAATGGATATACTACCATCCTTATACCATTAACTCTAACTATAGCTCTAAAATAGCCATCAATTGGGACGCCTGGGTGGCACAGTTGTTAAGTGGCTCCCTTAGGCTCAGGTCATGATCCCAGGATCCTGGGATCGAGCCCTGCATCGGGCTCCCTGCTCTGCGGGAAAGCCTGCTTCTCCCTCTCCCACTCACCCTGCTGTTGTTCCCTCTCTCGCTGTGTCTCTCTCTGTCAAATAAAAAAAAAATCTTAAAATAGCCATCAATTATGAAAAGCTATTTGATGTAAAAGAAAGTTAGTTTTGTATTTTTATAAATCACTAAGAGAAATTCCTTGTGTATATTGTTAAAATAAGTGGAATTACAATTTTTAATTTCTAAAACAATCCCAGCTTGAAAAGACAAAGAGAAAGCAATTTCTTAAACTCAGAAAAAGTTTCCTTTAGTATAATAAAGGCTAAATGCACTAATCTTTTACGTTGTAGCATGTCTTATAAATGTACTGGTTTTGATTTATGGGGCTGTGACTGGAATATGACTGGCACAATGACATACTCTAAAATAGGAACATTAAGCTGCTTGATATTTACTGAACATCCTATGTATTTAACACTGATAGCTTCAGGATGTTGGCTCTGCTCTTAAGTAAGCGACTATATTCTAAGAGGAACTGTCAAACAATTATAGAGCTAATTCTACTATGAGTAGAATGTGGACACACATAATAGAAATATAAGGAAAACAGTATGGCAACACAAGAAAAGGGATGACTCAGATTTCATCTGGAAGATTTGAAAAGGCTGCAAGGGAGTATCTGAAATGAGGCTTAAAAGTAGAATTTTAATAGGGGAGAGAAAGGGAGCAATGATACTTCATGTTGTAGGAAACAGTCAACAATACTGAAATAAGACAGTGTATGATGTAATATAAATATGAGAAAGGTGGTTATATATCTGGAGTAAAGAGTGCATGAATGGAAAACTAAGGAATTTTGGCTTTAGTCTATATGTCACTATTTTCAAAAGTATGTTCCATAGAATCTAAGCAAAATCCTCCATTAACTAGTCCAATAATTTGGGAAATTCTGCTTATCACAGCCCACTATTGGATTTGAAAGATAACATACACCGGCATGTTAAAGTCTATGAGGAGCCCTGTGTTGGGAGACAATTCAACATAGGTTTCTTATGTTTCTGTATATGTTGCATGCAGAGGAATTGACTACCTTTGTTCTGGATGATTTTCTCAAGGGTGTTTGTATAGCCTTAGAAGATAGAGACAGACCTCCTCCAAAGCAGAGGGCATGCATGCTTACTACCCTTTATAGGCTTTCCCAAAGCTTAGAGATACTCTCCCATAATGCAAACCATTGGCCTTCACTGCATCGTCCTGTGGAAAGTGGGGCTTGGGGAAATGGTGCAAGAAAGTGCTGATACTTTGGATACCACCGTTGCTGTGAATAATATAAAGTCCTTTAACTCTGATCCTGGAGTATCATTTCCTCTGCTAGTATCTATGAAACCATGGCAGGCTAACTCACTGTCTTGTAAGTAAAACAAAACCTTCCTCAGCTCCTTCATAGATCATGATACCCTGAAGTAAAAAATAATATTTAATTTTGTTTATCTTCAAGGTTCCCAAATTTAATTTTTCCCAACTATTCTTATTAATACTCTCCAGAGAGGTGCCTGGATGGCTCAG
Source organism: Ailurus styani (assembly GCA_002007465.1). Lineage (NCBI taxonomy): Eukaryota > Metazoa > Chordata > Mammalia > Carnivora > Ailuridae > Ailurus > Ailurus styani. The sequence goes on along the minus strand of LNAC01001030.1, from coordinate 308,212 downwards.
TTGGTTAAGTGTCCAACTCATGATTTCAACTTAGGTCAAAATCTCACGGTCCTGGGATTGAACCATGTGCCAGGCTCTGCACTCAGCGGGGAGTCTGCTGGAGATTCTCTCCCTCTCCCTCTGCTCCACCCCCAACTCACATGCATGCATACTTTCTCTCTCTCAAATGAATAAATAAATCTTTAAAAAAATACTCTCCAAAAAAAATACTCTCCAAAAAAACTCTAGAAACTGTTATAGAGGTAACAGGGAAAGTGTATTATATGGATGGTGGTAAGTGAACCAGTTGAAAGGCTACTGTATTAGTTCAAATGAAAGATGTTATCCTGTCCCCAAAGGGGGGAGAAAAAGGCTGAGAAACTCTTGTGAAGTTCATAGTCCAGGGGTATAGTCTCACTAAGACTGAGACCTAATCATGGGACCATAAAATGTACCCCTCCCACCTTACCACCACATTACTAAATGCCAATACAGCAGTTCATTTTAACCAGTACATCGTGTCTGGCTACGAAAAAAATGACAAGACATACCAAAAGTCAAAAAAACATGATTTGAAGACACAGCACAAGTATCATAACTAGACATGACAAGGATGTTGGAATTATCAGATAGGGAATTTTTAAAATCTATGGTTAATACGCTAATGGCACTAATGTATAATTTATACAGCATGCAAAAACAAATGTGCACTGTAAAAAGAGAGATGGAAATCCTAAAAAAGAACCAAAATAAATGCTGGAGATGAAAAACGCTATAACAGAAAGAAAAATGCCTTTGATGGGCTTACTAGTACACTAGACATGGCTGAGGAAAAAAAAATCTCTGAGCTAGAGGATATATTAACAGAATCCTCGAAAACTGAAGAGCAGAGTATAAAGACCAAAAAGAACAGAATAGAATATCCAAGGACCATAGGTCAACTACAAAAGATGTAACATACACATAATGGGAATACCAGAAGAAGAGAGAAAGGAACAGAAGAAATATTTAAAACAGTAATGACTGAGAATTCCTCAAATTAACATCTGACTCCACTCCACAGATTCAGGAAGCTCCAAGAACATCAGGCAGAACAAATGCCAAAAAAAAATACCCAAGCATATCATGTTTGAACTATAGAAAGTCAAAGATTAAAAAAAAAACCCTGAAATCAGCCAGAGGAATACACCTTACTCATAGAAGAGATAAGAATTACTTCCAACTTCTCTTTAGAAACCATCCAAGCAAGAGTGTGAAAAAGAGTGAAATATTTAAAGTGTGAAAAGAAAAAAACACCACCAACTTAGAATTCTGCATCCTGAGAAATTATTCTTCAAAAGTGAAGGAGAAATAGACCGTCTCAGACAAACAAAAACTAAGGGAATTTCATGCAAGAAATGTTAAAAGAAGTTCTTTAGAGACAAGGAAAACAAGAAAGGTTAGAAACTTGGATCCACATAAAGTAAGGGAGAACACTGAAGAAGAAATAAGTGAGAATAAAATACTTTTCTTTTTCTGTTTAAGACTTTAAGTAATCTCTACACCCAACAAGGAGCTGAACTCATAACCCCGAGACCAAGAGCTGCATAGTCCACTGACTGAGTCAGCCAGGTGCCCCTATTTTTCTTATTCTAAATTTACCTAAGAGATAACAGTTTATTCAAAATAACAAAAACAATGTATTCAATTGTATATGCATTTATGTGTGTTTAAATATAAATGAAGTAAGCAACAGAAATGAAACAAGGGATGGGAGAGAGGTTAGGAGTATTTTTTTTATTTTAAGTTACTCATACATCCCATGAAGTGGTATAGTGTTATTTGAAAGTGGACGGGGGGGTGCCTGGGTGGCTCAGTAGGTTAAGTGTCCAACTCTTGATTTTGGCTCAGGTCATCATCTCAGGGTTGTGAGACTGAAACCTGCATCGGGCTCTGCACTGGGTGTGAAGCCTGCTTAAGATTCTCTCTCTCCCTCTCTTCTGCCCACCCCCAGCACTTGTGTGCATGCTCTCTCTCTTAAAAAAAAAGTGCACTTGAGTTAGCTATAAAGGTATATTGCAAATTCTAGAGCAACCACTAAAAAAGTGAAAAAAAGTATAACCAATATACTAAGAGAGAAAATGAAATCACATAAAATGTTTAACTACACAAAAGGCAGAAAAGGAATGGAAGATAAAAATAAAAACAATGAATAAGAGCAACAAATAGAAAACAGTAATGAATACAGGAGGTATTAGTCCTACTAATCCAAAAAGCTTGTTCTTTGAAAAGATCAAAAAAATGGATAAGTGTATGGCTAAACTAAGAAGACACAAAATATTAGTATCAGATATGAAAGAAAGGGTATCACTACAGATCCTACATGGACATTAAAGGGATATTATAAAAAAAACTATAAATAACTCTATGCTTACAATTTTATAACTTACATGTAAGGGACCAGTTATTATATTTACTATATAAATAATCCAAATACATAAATGAGTATCAATGGTCTAACTGCAGGTTCAAAAAACAAGAACCAAGTGTATGTTGACTATAAGAAACCCACTTTAAATAGAGACACATACAGATGAAATATATGGATAATATATAGATTAAAAGGATGGAGGAAAATATACTATGCTAACATTAATCAGAAGAAAGCAGGAGTAGTTGCTCTAACTTTGGATGGATATTTCAAAATATGGAAAGTTATCAGGGATTAAAAAGGGCATTACATGATGGTAAAGGGGTCAATTCTCTAAAAAAAAATAACAATCTTTAATATGTATGTGCCTAACAACAGTGTCAAACTATGTGAGACAAAATCTAATAGACTTGCAAGGAGAAATAAATCAATCTACTATCATAGTTGGAGACTTCAACAGCCCTCTTCAACACCCAATGGACAGATCCAGCAGGCAAAAAATCAGTAAGGACATGGCTGAACTCAATATCACCTTTGATCAACTGGATATAGTTGATATCTACAGACTAACTTCATCCAAAAAAGTACAATCCACATTCTTCTCAAACTCACATGAAACATTCACCAAGACAGACGACATTCTGGGCTATAAAACACACCCTAACAAATTTAAAGTATAGAAATCATACAAAGTTGGGCCCTTAGACAACAATGGAATTAAACTAGAAACCAAGACAGAAAAAGAACTAGAAAATCCCAAAATACATGGGGCGTCTGGGTGGCTCAGTGGGTTAAAGCCTCTGCCTTCGGCTCAGGTCATGATCTTAGGGTCCTGGGATCGAGGCCCGCATCGGGCTCTCTGCTCCACGGGGAGCCTGCTTCCTCCTCTCTCTCTGCCTGCCTCTCGGCCTACTTGTGATCTCTCTCCCTCTGTCAAATAAATAAATAAATAAATAATTTTTTTTAAATCCCAAAATACATGAAAATTAAATAATACATCTCTAATTAACACATGGTCAAGGATGAAATCTCAAGAAAACTTCAGAAAGATTTTGAACTAAATGAAAATGGAAACACAACTTATCAAAACCTGTGGGGTAGAGCAAAAAATGGTTAGGGGAAATTTGTAACACTGCATATATGAGGAAAAATATCTAAATCAATAATTTGAGTTTCCCCCTTAGGAAACCAAAAAAAGAAGAACAAATTAAATCCAAACTTAGCAGAAGAAAATAATAAGAATTAGAACAGAAATAAACAAAATTGAAAATAGTCAATAGAGAAAAATCAATGAAACCAAAAGCTTGTTCTTTGGAAAGATCAAAAAAATGGATAAGTGTATGGCTGAACTAAGAAGAGAAGACACAAAATATTAGTATCAGATACGAAAGAGAGGGTATCACTACAGATCCTACATGGACATTAAAGGGATAGTGTAAAAAAACACTATAAACAACTCTATGCTTACAATTTTACAACTTACATGTAATGGACCAGTTCTTTGAAAGACATGATTTGCCAAAACTCACAGAAAAAGAAATTTAAAAATCTGAATAAGGGGCGCCTGGGTGGCTCAGTGGGTTAAAGCCTCTGCTTTTGGCTCAGGTCATGATCTCAGGGTCCTGGGATCGAGGCCCACATCGGGCTCCCTGCTCAGCAGGGAGCCTGCTTCCCCCTCTCTCTCTGCCTGCCTCTCTGCCTCCTTGTGATCTCTCTCCCGCTGTGAAATAAATAAATAAAATCTTTAAAAAACAACAACAACAAAAATATCTGAATAGGCCCATATCTATTAAAGAAATTGAAGCAAAAATAATAACCTTCCAAAACAGAAAACACCAGGCTCAGATGAGTTCTATGGTAAAGTCTATGAACATATAAAGAAGAAATTATACCAATTTCTACAATCTCTTTCAAAAGACAGAGCATAGGACTCTCTCTCTGTCTCTCTCTCTGTAAAAATAAATAAATAAAACTTAGAAAAGTGGGCAACTAGGTGGCTCAGTCAGTTGAGCATCCGACTCTTGGTTTCGGCTCAGGTCATGATTTCAGGGTTGTGAGATCCAGCCCTGTCTTAGGCTCTATGCTCAGGAGTCTGCTTGGGATTCTCTCTCTCTCTCTCTCTCTCTCTCTCTCTCTCTCTCCTCTCTCCTCTCTCCCCTCTGCCCTTCCCCCCCAGCTCTCTCTCTCTAAAAATAAGTAAATAAATCTTAAAAAAAGAAGATAAAGCATAGGGAATACATGCAGTTCGATCTATGAGGCCAGCATTATCCTCATACCCAAAACAGACAAAGACATAAGAAAACTATAGATTGATGTCTCTCATGAATACAGATATAAGAATTCTAAACAAAATATTAGCAAATCAAATCAATAATTTACAAAAAGAATTATACACCACAACCAAGGAGGGTTTATTCCAAGCATGCAAGGGTGATTCAATATTAAAACTCAATTAATGCAAAGAAACAAGTGTTGGTGAGGAGGTAGAGAAAAAGGAACCCTTTTGCACTGTTAGTGACAGTGCAAACTGGTACAGCCACTGTGGAAAACAGTGTGGAGGTTCCTCAGAAAGTTAAAAATAGAACTACCCTATGATCCAGTAATCGCACCACTGAGTATTTACCAAAAAATAACAAAAACACCAATTCAAAGGGATACACGCACCCTTATGTCTGTAGCAGCATTATTTACAATAACCAAGGTATAGAAACAGCCTAAGTGTCCACTGACAGACAAATGGATAAAGAAGATGTAGGACATGTATGTGGTGTATGTATGCACTGGAATATAATTCAGCCATAAAAAAGAATGAAATCTTGTTATTTGCAATGACATGGATGGAGCCAGAGAGCACAATGCTAAGTGCAATACGTCATCCAGAGAAGGATAAATACCATATTTCAGTCATATGTGGAATCTGAAAAATAAAACAAATGAGCAAAGAAAAAAAAAGAGAGACAAACCAAGAAATAGGCTCTTAACAGTAGCAAACAAACTGACGGTTACCAGAGGGGAGGTGGGTGGGAAGGGTGGGTGAAATAGGTAATAGGGATTAAGAAGTACACTTGTGATGAGCACTGTAGGATGTATGGAATTGTTGAATCATTATATTGTATACCTGAAACTAATATAACACTGTATGTTAACTATATTAGAATTAAGATAAAATTTAAAAATCAATTAATGTAAAGTATCATAACAATAGGCTAAAAAGAATCAAATTATCTTATCAATAGATACAGGAAAAACATTTGACAAAATCTAAACCTATCCATGATAAAATCTCTCAGTAAACTAGAATTAGAGGGGAGCTTCCTCAACTTGATAAACAATGTCTACAAAAATCCTACAGCTGGGCGCCTGGGTGGCTCAGTGGGTTAAAGCCCCTGCCTTCGGCTCAGGTCATGATCTCAGGGTCCTGGGATCGAGGCCCGCATTGGGCTCTCTGCTCAGCACGGATCCTGCTTCCTCCTCTCTCTCTCTCTGCCTTCCTCTCAGCCTACTTGTGATCTGATCTCTCTGTGTCAAATAAATAAATAAAATCTTTAAAAAAAATCCTACAGCTAACATTATACTTAATGATGAGAAACTCAAAGTTTTTCTACTAAGATCAGGTCCAAGAATGGCCTTCATCACCAATCGTTTTCAACATCATCCTAGAAGTTCTAGCTAATATAATAAGGTAAAAAGGAAATAAAAGTCTATACTTTGGGAAGGAAAAAAAACTGCCTTTATTCACAGATGACATGATTATCTATGTAAAAGATCCAAAAGAATCAACCAAAATAAGTCCTGTAGGAAGTGATTATACCAAGGTGGCAGGATACAAATTTAATATACAAAATTCAAGTGCTTACATATATAGCAGCAATGAACAAGAGAAATTTGAAATAAAAAACAATACCATTTATATTAGCATCTCCCCAATGAAATATGTAAGTATAAATCTAACAAAATATGTACAAGATCAACATGAGGAAAACTAACAAAACTCTGATAAAATAAATCGAAGAACTAGCGGGGGATGCCTGGGTGGCTCAGTTGGTTAAGCAGCTGCCTTCGGCTCAGGTTATGACCCCAGGGTCCTGGGATCGAGTTCTGCACTGGGTTCCTTGCTCATCAGGGAGCCTGCTTCTCCTTCTGCCTGTCGTTCCCCCTGCCTGTGCTTTCTGTTAAATAAGTGAATACAAACTTTAAAAATAAACAAATAAATATAAAAAAATCATTCCCTACAACCAAGGGTTCTTCAATATTTGCAAATCGAACATGATTTAGCATGATTTAGCACATCAAAAAGAGATCATTTCAATAGATGCAGAAAAAGCATTTGACAAAGTACAACTTCTGTTTATGCCAAAGACATGATCCAAGATAAAAATAACTGATAAGTAGCACTTACTTAAAATTAACAACTTCTGCTTGGTGAAAAACAAAGTCAAGAGAGTGACATGCTTTCTCTTTCTTTCTCTCCGACAAATAAGTAAATAAGATATTTTAAAAATAAATAAATAAAATTAATTAATTAAAAACTAAAAATAAATGGAGAAAGCACAGTCTTTTCAACAAATGGTGTTAAAACAACTGGACATCCACAAGCTTAAATAAGTAAATAAGCAAATAACCCATATAATCTAGACATAGACCTTATACTTTTCACAAAAATTAATTCAAAATGGATCACAGACATAAACATAAAAGGAAAAAATATAAAACTCCTAGAAGGTAACATAGGAGAAAACCTAGATGACCATGGATATAGTGATGACTTCTTAGATACAATACCAAAGACATAATCCATGATAGAAATAACTGATAAGTAATACTTTTTTTAAAAAAGATTTTATTTATTTATTTCACACAGAGAGAGATTAGATCACAAGTAGGCAGAGAGGCAGGCAGAGAGAGAGGAGGCAGCAGGCTACCAGCTGAGTAGGGAGCCCGATGCGGGCCTCGATCCCAGGACGCTGAGATCATGAGCTGAGCCGAAGGCAGAGGCTTTAACCCACTGAGCCACCCAGGCGCCCTGATAAGTAATACTTACTTAAAATTAAAAACTTCTGATTGGTGAAAAACAAAGTCAAGAGAGTGAGATGACAAATCATAGACAAGGAGAAAAAAATTTGAAATACACACATCTGATAAATAACTGTTCTCTAAGATATGCAAAGAACTCTTAAAATTCAACAATAAGAGAATAAATGAGCTGATTAAAAAATGGGCCAAAGACCTTAACAAGCATCTCATTAATGATGTATGAGTGGTAAATCAGCTTTTGAAAATATTCTCTAAGAAGGAAACAATCAATAAAACTAAGAGGCAGCCTAGGGAGTAAGATAAGATACTTGCAAATAACATTATCTGATAAAGGGTTAATATCCAAAATCGATAAAGAACTTATCAGGGCGCCTGGGTGGCTCAGTGGGTTAAAGCCTCTGCTTTTGGCTCAGGTCATGATCTCAGGGTCCTGGGATCGAGGCCTGCATTGGGCTCTCTGCTCAGCAGGGAGCCTGCTTCCTCCTCTCCCTGTCTCTCTGCCTGCCTCTCTGCCTACTTGTGATCTCTCTCTCTGTGTCAAATACATAAATAAAATCTTAAAAAAAATAAGAACTTATCAAACTCAACACCTCCCCCCAAAAATAATCCAGTTAAGAAATGAATAGACATTTTCCCAAAGAAAACATGCAGATGGCTAACCAACACAGAGAAAGATGCTCAACATCACTCATCATCAGGGAAATACAAATCAAAACCATAATGAGATCATCTCACATTGGTCAGCATGGCTAAAATTAACATTACAAGAAAAAAACAGGTGTTGGCAAGGATGTGGAAAAGGGGAATCCTCTTACACTGTTCGTGGGAATGCAAACTGGTGCGGCCACTCTGGAAATCAGCACAGGGGTTCCTCAAAAACTTAAAAGTAGAACCAACCCATGACCCAGCAATTGCACAACTGGTATTTATCCAAAGGGTACAAAAATACAGATTTGAAGGGGTACCCCAATGCACCCCAATGTTTAGAGCAGCATTATCAATAATAGCAAAACTATGGAATGAACCCAAACATCCACTGACTGATGAATAGATAGAGAAGATGTGGTATACATACAATGGAGTATTACTCAGCCATTTAAAAGCATAAAATTTTGCCATTTACAATAATGTGGATGGAGCTAGGAATGTATCATGCTAAGCAAAATAAGCCAGTCAGAGAAGACAAATGACATATGATTTCACTCTTATGTGGAATTTAAGAAACAAAACACATGAACATGAGGGAAGGGGAAAAAATTGAAACAAACCATAAGAGACTCTTAATGGTAGAAAATAAACTGAGGGTTGATGGATGGAGGAAGGTGGGGGATGGGCTAGATGGACGATGGGTATTAAGTAGGGCACTTGTTATGAGGAGCACTAGGTGTTGTATATAAGTGATGAACCACTGAATTCTACTCCTAAAACTAATATTTCACTGTGTGTTAACTAAAAATTAAATTAAAATTAAAAAAATTCTTCTTTACCTGTTTTTAAGAAAAAGAGAGAAAATGCTCTACATGATGTGTCATCAGGGAAATGCAAATAAAAATAATAGTAAGATACCACTACACGACTATTAGAATGGCCAAAATGCAGAATACTGACAACACCAAATACTGATGAATATGTGGAGTAATGGAGTCCCTAATTTATTGCTCTTGAAAATGAAAAATGATACAGCCAGGTTGGAAGATGGGCAGTATCTTACAAAACTAAACATACTCTTACCATATCATCCAGCAATCACACTCCTTTATATTTACCCAAAGGAGGTGGAAACTTATGTCTGCACAAAAACCAGCATATGGGTGTTTACGAGGAGTTGTATTCATAATTGCTAAAATTTGGAGGCAATCAAAATGTCTTTCAATATATGAAATGTATAAAGAAACTCTGGAACATCCAGACAATAGAATATTATTCAGCACTACAAAAAAATGAGCTAGCTATCAAGTCATGAAAAGACATGGAGAAACTTTAAGTACTACTAGTAAGTGGAAGAAGTCAACCTGAAAAGTCTACATACTGTATGAGTCTAACTATATGACATTCTGGAAAAGGCAAAACATGGAAATGGTAAAAACCTCAGTGGTTACCAAGGGTTGGGGGGAGGGACGAATTGGCAGAGTATGGAGGATTATTAGGACAGTGAAAACACTCCTTATAATACCATTCTGATGGATATATATCATTATATATTTGTCTAAGCCAACAGAATATATGAGAACATGAGTGAATAAAGGTACGAGGGACACCTGGGTGGCTCAGTTGGTTAAGCATCTGCCTTCGGGTCAGGTCATGACCATAGGGTCCTGGGATAGAGCCCCACATCAGGTTTCCTGCTCAAAGGGGAGCCTGCTTCTCCCTCTCCCTCTGCCTGCCACTCCTTCCACTTGTGCAGTCTTTGTCAAAATCTTTGTAAAAAGCTGGAAAAATATACAGGTGCAAGAAGTCATGATTGACAGCCAATGGGTATGGGATGCAGAACACAGGGAAAGGGTTACACTTTGAACAAGAAGGCGATTTTCCACCAAATCAGGAAACAAGAGGGCAGAGAGGTACCTAGTTGTACTAAGAACTACACTGTGACATAATGGTGGTATTTACACTGTGCTTTAAAAAGTTACTTGATAAATTGTAGAGTTAGAACTGGTTAAAATGGTAACATTTGTATTATACATGGTTTAACACAATAAAAAACTACAAAACCTACTTGATTGCTATCCATTTTCTATATCCTAACAGGTTAACATTGACCATTATATTTCATAGCTAGTTCAAGTTCAGCTTTTACTTCACTAACTACTCTAGATCTCATATGAGATATGTTCTATTTAAAACTTCTTGTGGCCAGAAGAAGTTAAGATGACAGAGGAGTAGGGGATCCTAATTTCATCTGGTCCCTGCAATTAATTTAGCTGAATAGTTATCGAATCATTCTGAACACCAGAGAAATCAACCAGGAATCTGAGAAAAGTATTGCTGTAATTCTACAAATAGAAAAGCGACCACTGGGCGCCTGGGTGGCTCAGTGGGTTAAAGCCTCTGCTTTCGGCTCAGGTCATGATCTCAGGGTCCTGGGATCGAGGCCCACATCGGGCTCCCTGCTCAGCGGGGAGCCTGCTTCCCCCTCTCTCTCTGCCTGCCTCTCTGCCTACTTGTAATCTCTCTCTGTCAAATAAATAAATAAAATCTTAAAAAAAAAGAAAAGCGACCACTTTTTGCAAGGTAGGAAGTGCAGAAATGTGAACCCAGGGCAATATATTGGAACATAAATCTCAGAGAGGAGGGAGTTTCCTTAATTCAGCTACCAGAAAGTATTATAAGCAGCAGAGGGCAAAATCAGAACTTTTAGAAGTTTGCTCTACTGGGGAACATCCCTGCCTTAAAGGTGCTCAAGTGGTGAAGCGAGGCAGAATTCCAGGTGGGAAAGGGTGGTCTCAGGGTCCCTGGGATCACAAAAAGAAAGGGGGTGCCTGAGTGTGGCAGAGTTCCCAGGCACCAGAGCTGGGAAACTGGCTGCAAACAGCAAGCCTAGGAACTGGCTTTCTTTTATTTTGTAAAGATTTTATTTATTTGAGAGAGAGAGACAGCACAAGCAGAGGGAGCTGCAGGCAGAGGGAGCGGGAGGCAGAGGGAGCGGGAGGCAGAGGGAGATGCAGGCTCCCTGCTGAGCAAGAAGCATAATGAGGGACTCAATCCAAGGACCCTGGGATCATGACCTGAGCTGAAGGCAGATGCTTAATGGACTGAGCCACCCAGGCATCCCTAGGAGGTGGCTTTCTGCTTGATGTTGCCATAAATCGTGAGCCACTGAGGAACCACTGCACAGCTGAGTGACTGCTCTCCAGGCAAGGGTCCAGCAAAAGGGAGAGGCATGGCAAGATGACCCTCCTTCCCCTGGGAGGAATAGCGTGGGTCCACACCACATGTCTGTAAAGTTTGGAGACTCAAAACAGGATCATGTGCCTGAGATAAAAATAGTCGGTCATAGGCTGGGTGAAAAGAGCTCAGACAGAAACGAGGGAAAACAAGAGTGATTGATTCCTTTCCCGTGAGGGCTCAGTAAAGAATGGGAGGTTCAGCTGCAGGGCCAGAGATTGGGGTGCTGCAATTTTCATTCCCCCTCATTGGTGATGAAAGCCTTTGGGGAGCAAAACAGAGCCACATAGTGCAATCTGGGGGCCATTTACACTGAGCCTGGCCCCCTGGCAAAGGAGGGGCAATTCCGCCCCAGCAAGGACACGAGAATCAATGCAACAGGCCCCTCCTCCAGAAGACCAGCAGGAACAACTGGCTAACACCAAGGTTACCAATCATAGAGAACTGTAAAACTTCAGCTCTGGAAAAAGTATACAGCATTTGTTTTTTTGTTTTTTTTATTCTTTAGTCTTTCAGTTTTATTATTGTTTTCAGCTATTTTCTTAATTAATCAATTCTTTTTAAGGCTTTTTATGTTTATATTTAGATTATATATATATTACATATGATTACATATATATTTTATTTTTGGTTTCCTTTCATGGTACTTTATTTTATTATTGTACATATATGGCTTTCTTTCTTTCCTAATTGGGAATCTAGTTGTTTTTTTTTTTAAACAAACCAAAATATACCCAGGATCTTGTTTATTGTTTTGTTCTGTTTTACTTCTTGTTTCTTTTTTTTTTGCTTCTGCTTACTTCTGATTTGTTTTGTATTCTTCTGGTGTTGTTTTTGTTTTTTTTTTTTCTTTTCTCTCTCTCTTATCTTTTCTGGACAGTAATGACAAGACAGAGAAACTCACTTGAAAAGAAAGAACAGGAGGCATACTTACTATCAGGGACTTAATCAATATGGATATAAGTAAGAGGTCAGAACTAGAATTCAGAACAATGATTATAAAGATACTAGTTAGGTTTGAGAAAAGCATGGGAGAATCCCTTATTGGAGAAATAAAAGAACTAAAATCTAACCAGGTCAAAATTAAAAATGCTATTCCTGAAATGCAGTAAAAAATGGAGGCTCTAACTGCTAGGATAAACAGGCAGAAGAGACTCAGTGATATAGAAAACAAAATGATGGACAATAAGGAACTTGAGAAAAAACAACTACTGGATCATGAAGGGAGGATTCGAGATCAGTGATAAAATAAAGCGAATAATATTAGAACAACAGGGGTCCCAGAAGAGGGGAGAGGGAGGGAGGAAAGGAAAGAGGGGACAGAAGGTTTATTTGAACAAATTATAGCTGAGAACATCCCTAACCTGAGGAAGGAACAGGCATTCAAGTCCAGGGGACACAGAGATTCTCCATCAAAAATCAATAAAAATAGGGCACCTGGGTGGCTCAGTGGGTTAAAGCCTCTGCCTTCAGCTCACGTCATGATCTCAGGGTCCTGGGATTGAGGCCCACATCGGGCTCTCTGCTCAGCGGGGAGCCTGCTTCCTCCTCTCTCTCTGCCTGCCTCTGCCTACTTGTGATCTCTCTCTCTGTGTCAAATAAATAAATAAAATCTTTTAAAAAAATCAATAAAAATAGATCAATACCTCAATATATAATTGTGAAGCCGGCAAATTTCAGAGATAAAGAGAAAATCCTGAAAGCAGCTCTGGACAAGAGGTGCTTAACCTACAAAGGTAGACACACAAGGCAGAGAGCAGACCTGTCCAAAGAGACCTGGCAGGCCAGAAAAGACAGGCAGGATATATTCAATGTGTTAAATGAGAAAACCATGCAGCCAAGTATACTTTATCCAGCAAGGCTGTCATTCAGAATTGAAGGAGAGATAAAGAGTTTCCAGGACAAACAAAAACTAAAGGAATTTGTGAACACTACATCAGCCTTACAAAAAGTATTAAAGGGGATCCTTTGAGCAAAGATAGATCCCAAAAGTAACAAAGACCAAAAAGAATCAGGAACAATCTAGAAAAATAATGACTTTACAGGTAATACAATGGCAGTAAATTCATATTTTTTTTCTTTTTTTTAAAAGATTTTATTTATTTATTTGACACAGAGAGAGAGATTACAAGTAGGCAGAGAGGCAGGCAGAGAGACAGGGAGAGGAGGAAGCAGGCTCCCTGCTGAGCAGAGAGCCCGATGCGGGCCTTGATCCCAGGACGCTGAGATCATGACCTGAGCCAAAAGCAGAGGCTTTAACCCACTGAGCCACCCAGGCGCCCTAAATTCATATTTTTCATTAATTACTGTGAATGGGGGCACCTGGGTGGCTCAGTTGTTAAGCATCTGCCTTCGGCTCAGATCATGAGGAGAATATAGACAGCAACCTCTTCGACCTCAGCTGCAGCAAATTATTCCTAGACACATCGCCAAAGGCAAGGGAAGCAAGAGCAAAAATGAACTACTAGGCCTTCATCAAGATAAAAAGCATTGCCCAGCAAAGGAAACAGTAAACAAAACCAAAAGACAACCAACAGAATGGGGGAAGATATTTGGAAATGTCATATTAGAGAAAGGGCTAGTATCCAAAATCTATAAGGAACTTATCAAACTCAACACCCAAAGAACAAATAATTTAATCAAGAAATGGGCAAAAGACATGAACAGACACTTCTGCAAAGAAGACATCTAAATGGCCAAGAGACACATGAAAAGTGCTCAACATCACTTGGCATCAGGGAAATATCATTCAAAACCACAACAAGATACCACCTCACACCAGTCAGAATGGCTAAAATTAAAAAGTCAGGAAATGACAGATGTTGGCAAGGATGCAGAGAAAGGGGAACCTTCCTACACTTTTGGTGGGGATGTAAGCTGGTGCAGACACTCTGGAAAATAGTATGGACATTCCTCAAAAAATTGAAAATAGAGCTACCCTATGACCCAACAATTGCACTACTGGGTATTTACCCCAATGATACAAATGTAGTGATCCAAAGGGGCCCCTCACCCCAATGTTTATAGCAGCAATGTCCACAATAGCCGAACTATGGAAAGAGTCCAAATGTCTGGGGCATGTGGGTGGCTCAGTTGGTTAAGCAGCTGCCTTCAGCTCAGTCATGATCCCAGGGTCCTGGGATTGAGCCCCACGTCAAGCTCCCTGCTCAGCAGAGAGCCTGCTTCTCCCTCTCCCTCTGCCTGCCTCTCTGCCTACTTGTGCTCTGTCAAATAAATAAATAAAATCTTTTAAAAAGAATAAGAGTCCAGATGTCCATCAACAGATGAATGGATAAAGAAAATGTGGTGTGGATGGAAATAGAGGGTATTATGCTAAGTGACATAAGTCAATCAGAGAAAAACAATTATCATATGCTCTCACTAATATGTGGAATATGTGAAACAAGGCAGAGGATCAGAGGGGAAGAGAGGAGAAAATGAAACAAGATGAAATCAGAAAGGGAGACAAACCATAAGAGATTCTTAATCTCAAGAAACAAACTGAGGGGGCGCCTGGGTGGCTCAGTGGGATAAAGCCTCTGCCTTCAGCTCAGGTCATGATCCCAGGGTCCTGGGATCGAGGCCCGCGTCGGGCTCTCTGCTCAGCAGGGAGCCTGCTTCCTCCTCTCTCCTCTCTCTCTGCCTGCCTCTCTGCCTACTTGTAATCTCTCTCTCTGTGTCAAATAAATAAATAAAATCTTAAAAAAAAAAGAAAAAAAAAGAAAAAAAAAGAAAAAAAAAGAAACAAACTGAGGGTTGCTGGAGTGGAGCGGGGTGGGAGGGATGGGGTGGCTGGGTGATGGACAGTGGGGAGGGTATGTGTTGTGAGGAGCACTGTGAACTGTGTAAGACTGATGAGTCACAGATCTGTACCCCTGAAACAAATAATATATGTTAATAATAATAATAATAATAAAACTTTTAATTAGAAAAAAATGCAGTTTTGGGGCACCTGGGTGGCTCAGTGGGTTAAGCCACTGACTGGCTCAGGTCATGATCTCAGGGTCCTGGGATTGAGTCCCACATCGGGCTGTCTGCTCAGCGGGGAGCCTGCTTCTCCCTCTCTCTCTGCCTGCCTCTCTTCCTACTTGTGCTCTCTCTCTCTCTGTCAAATAAATAAAATCTTTAAAAAAAAAAGCAGCAGTTTGAAAAGTACCTGGGATACACGTGATAGAATTTTATTCACTAATTTTAGGATATGTGCTGGAGGGGAAGGGATCTACAGATTTCTTTGGGAACAAAAGTGCTGGCAGGCACTATTTATATTGCCCATCCAAGCCTACACAGGCACACACTTGTGGGAGCCAGTTTAAACACTTTCCATCTACCTTGTTACTGTCACCTGCCCAGCCCTGGTGTTCCCTTGTAGACCTGCCCCACTCAACCCACTCACCTTAGCAAGTGACCCTCCAAAGTGGCTCCTGCCCCACTGCTCCTGGCAGGCAGCCTTAGTTGGAACTGACACCCCTCCAAAGTGACTCCTGCCCTGGGATGGGGAGGAGATAACCACACACAACAGCACCCCTGCAATTCCTAAAGCCGAGTCTCTTAGATGACTGCACAAAGAGCCAGCCCTGCCCTTCCCTGCATCTGCATGTATCGCACCACCCAGCTGTAGACAGCCAGAGTTAGGGCCAGACCCATCCAACAGCAAGCCCGTGAGTGCTGCAACAGCACCTCTCAACAGTGTGGAAAAAAAATCCCTGCCCAGTGTAGCTGCAGCGGGTGAAGGAGGTCACTGAATCCAATTGGGCTGAGGGCCAGTCCTGCCCACCAGCATGCCCACAGCCACCACAGCTCATCCACAACAGGAGGGTGCATGCAGCTCACACAGGCAAGCACCTCACTCTGGTGAACAGGGATGGTTGTGCTACAGGGCACCATGAGACCTCTCTTAAAATAAGGCCACTACTTCCAAGACTAGGAGACATAGTTGACCTATCTAATACACATTAACAAACACAGAGAAATAGACAAAATGAGACAGAGGAATGCATCCCAAATAAAGGAACACAGCAAAATCACAGAAAAAGAGTGAAACAAAAAGGACATAAGCAGTATGCCCAATGAAGAGTTCAAAGTAATTGTCATAAATGTACTCACTGGACTTGAGAAAAGAGTGGATGAACTCAGTGAGAATCTCAACGAAGAGATAAAAAAAATATATATGTATATGTATAAAAGAACTACAGAGGGATGCCTTAGTGGCTCAGTTGGTTGGGCAGCTGCCTTTGGCTCAGATTGTGATCCCAGAGTCTTGGGATCAAGTACTGCATGGGGCTCCTAGCTCCCGAGGAGCCTGCTTCTCCCTCTGCCTGTCGTTCTCCTGCTTGTTCTCATGCTCATGCTCTCTCCCTCTCTCCCTGACAAATAAATAAATAAAATCTTTAAAAAAGAACCAGAGAGAGCTGAAAAACAGTAACTGAATTAAAAAACACATTAGAGGGAATCAATAGCAGATTGGGAGACAAAGAAGAATGGATCAGCAAGCTGGAAGACAGGGTAATAGAAAGCAACAAAACTGAACAGCAGAAAGATAAAACAGTATTTAAGAAAGAGAACATCTTAAGGGACCTCTATGATGTCACCAAGTGTAGTAACATTTGCATTATGAGGATCCAAAAAGGAGAAGAAAGAGAGAAGGGGGCAGAAAAATTATTTGAAAAAAATAATAGCTGAAAACTTCTTTAACATGGGGAAGGATAGGTATCCAGGTCCAGGAAAGATATCCATGTCTACACAAAGGTACTAATAATTAAAATGACAGAAATTAATAATAGAGAATTTTAAAAGCAGCAAGAGAAACAAAAACAGTTACAAACTAGGGAAACCCAATAAGGCTATCAGCTGATTTTTCATCAGAGACTTTCAGGCCAGAAGGGAGTGGCATGATATATTTGAAATGCTGAAAGAAAAAAACCTACAACCAAAAATACTCTACTGGGCAATGTTATCAACATAATTGAAGAACAGATAAAGTATTTCTGAGATAAAAAAAAAGTTAAAGAGGTTCATCATGACTAAGCCAAACTTACAATAAATGATAAGGGAATTCTTTAAGTGAAAAAGGCCATAACTAGAAGAGAAGTATGAAATGAAGAAATTTCAATGATGAAAGCAAAAATATAGTGAAGGCAGTAGATTACTCACTTATAAAGCCAGCATGGAAGTTAAAACACAAAAGAAGTAAAATCAATTTTATCTACAAAAACTACTCAAGGGTTAGGGGAACCTGGGTGGCTCGGTGGGTTAAAGCTTCTGCCTTCAGCTCAGGTCATGATCTCAGGGTCCTGGGACTGAGCCCCACATCGGGCTCCCTGCTCGGCGGGGAGCCTGCTTCCTCCTCTCTCTCTGCCTGCCTCTCTGCCTACTTGTGATCTCTCTCTCTGTCAAAATATATAAATAAAATCTTTAAAAAAAATTCCTCAAGGGTTACACAAAAATTTAAAAAAATGTAAAATAGGACATCATAATCCAAGCATAACACTAGACAAATCCATCAAACCATAAAGGAAAAGAAGAAAATAAGGAGAAGTACAAAAATAATCAGAAAAAATTAACAAATGGCAATAAGTACATACCTATAAATAATTACTTTAACTGGACTAAATGCTCTAATCAAAAAACATGGTAAATGAATGGATTAAAAACAAGATCAATCTATGTGCTGCCTACAAGATACTCATTTCAGACCTAAAGACACAGAGTGAAAGTGAAGGAGTGGAAAATGGAAGCATGAAAATGGAAGCAGGAAAAAAATCCAGGTATACTTTAATCAGAGAAAATAGACTTAAAAGAGAAGACTGTAAAAAGAGACAAAGGACATTACATAATGATAAAGAGATCAACCTATAAAGAGAATATAACAATTGTAAATATGCCCCCAACATAAGAGCACCTAAATAAATGAAACAAACATTAACAGATATAAAGGGAGAAACTGAAAGTAATGCAATATTAGGGGACTTTAACATCCCACTGATATCAATGGATAGATGACTCAGTAGCTTTGAATGACACATTAGACAGATAGACTTAACACACATATATACAACATTCTATCTAAAAACATCCAGCAGAATACATTCTTTTCAAGTGCACATGGAATATTCTCTTAAACGGATAATAAATTAGGCTAGACAAAAGTGTCAAAATTTAAAACAACTGGAATCATATCAACCATCTTTTTTTAAATTTAAATTCAATTAGTACATTTATTTTGATTATTAAATTAAAATTAAATTATTAAAATTTAATTTTTAACAATTCTTAAATTTTAATTAATATTTGATCAATAATTTAAAAACTAATGATTTTAAAATAATTATTAAACTTTAATTAAAACTTAATTTAAAAATTAACTTATTAAATTTAAATGCAATTAGTAAATTTAAATTCAATATAGTACATCATTAGTTTCGATATAATGTTCAATAATTCATTAGTTGCATATAACACCTGGTACTCATCACAACACAGGCCCTCCTTAATGCCCATCACCCAGTTATCCCATCCCTCCACCCACCTCCCTTTCTGCAACCTTCAGTGTGTTTCCTGATCAAGAGTGTCTTACGGTTTGTCTCCCTCTCTGATGTCTTCCCAGTTTTCCCTCCCTTCCACTATTGTCCTCTGCACTATCCCTTATAGTCTACGTATGAGTGAAACTATATGATAACTGTCTTTCTCTGGCTTATTTCACTTAGCATAATACCCTCCAGTTCCATCTATGTTGATGTAAATGGTAGGTTATTCATCCTTTCTGATGGATGAGTAATTTTCATTGTATATATTCAAGTATCTTTTCAATCACAATGGTATGAAACTAGAAATTAATTCCAAGAAAAAAACTAGAAAAAAACACAGAGACATGGAACCTAAAAAGATATGGCACCAAACAACCAACAGGTCAACAAAGAAGTCGAAAAAGAAATTGAAGAATACATGGAGACAAATGAAAATGGAAAAGTAAGTCCAAAATCTTTGGGACACAGCAAAAGCAGTTCTAAGTGGGAAATTTATAGCAATACAGACCTACCTAAAGAAACGACAACAAAAAAATGCCAATCTAACCTTCACTTAAAGGAACTAGAAAAAGAAGAGCACCAAAAGCCCAAAGTTACTAGAAGAAAACAAATAATTAAAATTAGAGCAGAGGGGCGCCCGCCTGAGTGGCTCAGTCGTTAAGCATCTGCCTTCAGCTTAGGTCATGATCCCAGGGTCCTAGGACTGAGCCCCGTATAGGGCTCCCTGCTCTGCAGGAAAGCCTGCTTCTCCCTCTCCCACTCCCCCTGCTGGTGTTCCCTCTTTCATTGTATCCCTCTTTGTCAAATATATAAATAAAATCTTAAAAAAAAATAAAATTAGAGCAGATATGAAGATATAAAGACTAAAAAAAATAGAAAAGATCAATGAAACCAAGAGCTGGTCCTCTGAAAAGATGAAAAAAATTGATAAACCTTTATCAGACTCATCAACACAAAGAGTATACAAATATATAAAATCAGAAATGAAAGCAGAGAAATAAAAACCAACACCACCAAAATGCAAAGGATTATAAAAGAATATTATTTAAAATTATAGGTCAACAATTTGGACAACCAAAGAAGAAACTGATAAATTTGTAGATATGTACAACCTTCCAAAGTGCATCAGGAAAAAACAGAATTTGAACAGACTCATTACTAGTAATGAAATTAAAATGGTCATCAAAAAAACCCTCCCAACATGGGCACCTGGGTGGCTCAGCTGCTGAAAATGGATGCCTTCCACTCAGGTCATGATCCCATGGTACTGGGATCGAGTCCCACATCAGGCTCCCTGCTCAGCTGGGAATCTGCTTTTCCCTCTCCCTCTGATCAACACCGCCCCCCTCACTTGTGTATGCATGCTCTTTTTCTCAAATAAATAAATAAAATATTTTAAAAATTCCCTCCTAACAAACAGAAATCCAGGACCAGATGGTTTAACAGGTGAATTTTATACCAAATATTTACTTTTTTTTTTAGATACCATTTATTTGTTTGACACAGAGAGAGAGATTACAAGTAGGCAGAGAAGCAGGCAGAGAGACAGGGAGAGGAGGAAGCAGGCTCCCCGCTGAGCAGAGAGCCTGATGCGGGCCTCGACCCCAGGATGCTGAGATCATGACCTGAGCCGAAAGCAGAGGCTTTAACCCACTGAGCCACCCAGGCACCCATACCAAATATTTAAAGAAGCATTAATATCCTTAAAATATTCCAAAAAATAGTAGTGAAAGGAAAACTTCCAAATTTACTTACTCTATGAGGCCAGCATTACTGTGAACCAAAACCAGATTAAAGACACTACAATAAAGAAAACTACAGGACAGTATCTCTGATAAACACAGATGGGATCATGACCATGATCTTCTGTTGAAGATAAAAACTCTTCAACAAAATATTAGCAAACTGAATTCAACAATACATTAAAAGGATCATTCACCACAATCAACTGGAATTTATTCTAGGGATGCAAGGATCATTCCAGATGCACAAATCAATTAACATAATACATATTAACCAGAGGAGGGATTAAAAGCTATGTGATAATCTCAACAGATGCATAAAAGGCATCTGACAATATACATCTGTTCACAATAGAAACTCTCAGCAAAGTGGCTTTAGAGGAAACATACCTCCACATAATAAAGGCCATATATGAAAAACCCACAGCAAACATATTCAATGGTGAAACACTAAAAGCTTTTCCTCTAAGATCACCAACAAGTTAAAGATATCCACTCTTGTCACTTTTATTCAACATAGTAGTGGAAGTCCCAGCCACAGCAATCAGGCATGAAAAAGAAATAAGATATCCAGGGCACCTGGGTGGCTCGGTCAATTAAGGGTCTGCCTTTGGCTTGGGTCACAATTTCAGGGTCTTGGATCAAGTCCCACATCAGGCTCCCTGCTCAGTTGGGAGTCTGCTTCTCCCTCTGCCCCTCCTCCCCCACTCAAGTGTGCACACTCTCTCTCTTTCAAAAATAAATAAATAAAATATTTTTTAAAAAGAAATAAAAGACATCCAAATTGGTAAGGAAGAAGTCAAACTGCCACTACTTGCAGAGGATATGATACTATATATAGAAAAACTTAAGATTCCACCAAAAATATATTAGTACTAGTAAATGAAATGACATTGTAGAATACAAAGTTAACATACAGAAATCTGTTGCATATCTATATACTAATGGCTAAGTAGCAAAAAAGAAAAATTACGAGAACAATCCCATTTATAATTATACCAAAAAGAATAAAATACCCAGGAATAAATATAACCAAGGAGGTGAAAGACCTTTACTCTGAAACTTATAATACATTGGTGAAAGAAATTGAAGACAACACAAACAAATGGAAAAATATACCATGCTCATTGACTGGAAGAGTATTGTTAAAATGTCCATACTACCCAAAACAATCTACAGATTCAGTGTAATCCCTATCAAAATACCAATAGCATTTACCACAGAACTAGAACGAATACTCCTAAAATTTGTATGGAACTACAAAAGACCCCAAACAGCCAAATCAATCTTGAGAAAGAACAAAGCTGGATATATCACAATCCCAGATTTCAAGATATACTACAAGGCTAGGTAATCAAAACATTATGGTACTGGCACAAATACAGACACATAGATCAATGGAAGAGAATAGAGACCCAGAAATAAACCCACACTTATATGGTCAATGAGTCTAAGACAAAGGAGGCTAGAACATACAAAGGGGAAAAGACAGTCTCTTCAACAAATTGTGCTGGTAAAAGTGGAAAGCTACATGAAAAGAATGACACTAGACTACTTTCTTACACCATATATGAAAATAAACTTAAAATGGATTAAAGACCTAAATGTGAGACATGAAACCATAAATCTAAAGGAAAACATACACAGTAATTTCTTGGATATTGGCTATAAAAACACATTTATGCATGTCTCTTCAGGCAAAGGAAATTAAGTAAAAAATAAACTACTGGAACTATACCAAAATAAAAAGCTTTTGCATAGTGAAAGAAGTCAACAAAATGAAAAGGCAACCTACTGAATAGAAGAAGATATTTGCAAATGACATTTCCAATAAGGGGTTACTATCCAAAATATATAAAGAACTTACATAACTCAACACCAAAAAGAACCAAACAATCCAATTTAAAAACGGGCAGAGAACCTGAACAGACATTTTTCCAAAGACATATAGTTGGCCAATAGACATGTGAAAAGATGCTCAACATCACTAATCACCATAGAAATGCAAATCAAAACCACAACGAGATATCACCTCACACCTGTCAGAATGGCTCAATCAAAAAGACAAGAAAATAACAAGTGTTGGTGAAGATGTGGAGAAAAGAGAACCCTTGTGCACTACTGGTGGAAATGTAAACTGGTGCAACCAGTATGAAAAACAGTATGAATCCTCAAAACATTAAAAATGGATAACATGACCCAGGAATCGCACTACGGAGTATTTACACAAAGAAAATGAAAACACAAACTAGAAAAGATATATGCATTCCTACTTATTGCAGAGGTATCTATAATAGCCAAAATATGTACACACGCAAACTATTACTCAGCCATAAAAAAGAATGAAATTTTGCCATTTATGACAACATGGGTGGACCTAGAGGGTATTATGCTACGTGAAGTAAGATAGGGAAGGACAAATACCATATGATTTCACTTACATGTGGAGTCTAAAAAAGATACAAACAAAAAAACAGACTCAGAAATACAGAGAACAACCATGGTTGACTGCCAGAGGGAAGGAGGCATGGGAAAAATAGGTGAAGGGGATTAAGAGGAACAAACTTCTGGTTATAAAATAAGGAAGTCACAGAAATGTGAAATATAGCATAGAGTATATAGTCAGTAATATTGCAATAACATTGTGTGGTAATGGATGGTGATTACCCTTATCATGGTGAGCACTAAGTAATGAATGAAACTGTTAAATCACTATGTTGTACACCTGAAAGCAATATAACATTATATACCCAGTATACTTAGATAACAAGGAATATATAAATAAAATTTCTTGTATCTATTGAAAAAGATATATTCCACTTCAACTATAGTTAACTTATCCCTACTTAATAACATAAGCCAAATATCTTACCATCTGAAATACATCAGAGCCTTCATCAAAATCCACCATAGCAAAAAATATCCTGTTGGTAAATGCACTGGAGTATCGCCAGGAGTTTGCCAGGATCTGGAATTCTTCATCAGCTTGCCTGGATACAATCAGATTTGTGAAGATAACATACAAACATTTTTTTAAAAGATTTTATTTATTCATTTTGACGCAGAGAGGGAGATTACAAGTAGGCAGAGAGGCAGGCAGAGAGAGAGGAGAGAGGAGGAAGCAGGCTCCCTGCTGAGCAGAGAGTCCGATGTGGGCCTCGATCCCAGGACCCTGGGATCATGACCTGAGCCGAAGGCAGCGGCTTTAACCCACTGAGCCACCCAGGTGCCCCCATACAAACATTTTTTAAAGGTTTTATTTAGGGTGCCTGGGTGGCTCAGTGGGTTAAGCCTCTGTCTTCAGCTCAGGTCATGATCACAGTGTCCTAGGATTGAGCCCCACATCCGGCTCTCCGCTCAGCAGGGAGCCTGCTTCCCCCTATCTCTCTGCCTGCCTCTCTGCCTACTGTGATCTCTCTCTCTCTCTGTGTCAAATAAATAAAATTTAAAAAAACAAAGGAAACAATAAAAGAAGGAACTTTGAAACATGAAGAAAGGAGAAAGAATAACAAAAGGTAAAATTATGGATGATTAATTATTTTTATGCCTATCTCCCTACTTGTGATCTCTCTCTCTCTGTCAAATAAATAAATAAAAAATCTTAAAAAATAAAATAAAATAAAATAAAATAAAATAAAAGATTTTATTTATTTGACAGACAGAGAAACAGCAAGAGAGGGAACACAAGTAGGGGGAGTGGGAGAGGAAGCAGGCCTCCCACCGAGCGGGAAGCCCAATGCAGGGCTGAATCCCAGGACCCTGGGATCCTGACCTGAGCTGAAGGGAGACACCCAACAACCAAGCCATCCAGGCACCCCCATATAAAACATTTTAAAATGAACAGAGCCAAAGAAGCAATAGCAGTTTTTCCAATGGGGGAAATATTTTGAGAGCAACAGAGAAGAGAGACACAGACAGAGACGCAGGGCAGGGGGGAGAGAGAGGGAGACAGAAACAAACACCAGTCAGGTTCTGCTGACAGGGTCAGGACAAACCTTGGAAAATATTGCCATTGTTTTGGCATAAGAGAAGCCTTATCCTAAATGTTGGGAATTTCAACAGAAAGTAGTTACTTAGCTTCATACTTTGTGCTTGTTTCTTATCTCAGAGCTCTTTAAAAAATCCAGCTAATTGTCTGTACGACAATTTTTAATACCCTATATTACCTTTAAGGGTTCAAAGACAAGGTTGAAGTATTTCCAGAGAAAGCAGACTATAATAGCAATCCATTTTATAAATCTAAAGTATAACATGCTATTATTTAGGAAATAAAAATACATTCAGATGAATTATTAGGGTAAAAGATAACAAGGATCTAGGGAATTGAGATTAATCGAAACCTCAAGTCATGTTTGACTTTTCCCTTATTGCCAATATGCTTTCAGTTTCCAAGATGTCATAATTCTTCATTTGTGATTATCTTTTAAGTCCATCCCTTCCCATTTATTTTCATTGCTATCATCTAAAGTCAGATCCTTAATATCTGACATCACAATATTAAAATATTGACTCTAGTTTCTCCTCTTCCAATCCTTCTTACACTGCAATATACATCAATCTTCTTAAATTACTACCTTCCTGAAACTCCTACTCTTCTCTGAAGCCATTGTTGCTTTTCTACTACCTTCTGAATCTTTTCACTTCTCCAATCTTTTTCACTGGTTATTCAAGGTTATTTATCATCCAGTTCCACTAAGGCATCTAACTTTTATGTAGGCTTACTACTAATCAATATAAAACATGATCTCTTAATTCCAGCATTTTATTTACCACTATCTCTGTACCCTTGCACTTATCTTCTAACCAAAATATCCTACTTCTATCTAAATCTGATCTCTCTCTCTAGCCCTAATACAAATCCTTTCTTCTCCATTAGACCAACCCAATCTTCCTGTTACATGTTCTTCCTGAAATTCTGTAGTATTTATTATGCACATAATCCATTTGGTACGTAAACTGCCTTATATTGCCACCTAAATTTTCACATGTGGAACTCATTTTCCTAGCCATATGATAAAAGTAGGACATCTTATACTTCTCATCCTGATAGCACCAAATATATAGTATTATACACATTGCTGCTAATTTTTATTTTTTGAATGAGTTTATGAAAATGGGAGCTAATTTAAAATTTGGTCTTATAGAAAGTAAGATACTAATAAAAACTTACATTAATAAGAATGTCATTAATTTGCATTTACTACAGAATTATGAAGGAGCTTGTGTTTGTTCCCTAACATTTTTGTATACACCTGATTGCTGAGTGAAATGACTAAATTAAGAGTTATTCTAGATTTTACGTTTATGCATAATTAATACCTACTATCCAACATATGTACCCAAAAATAAATACTCTGGGATCAAATACCTTGACTATCTCCCACCTCTGGAGGGAAAATCCTTTAAGAAAAGTTAGCGAATCTTGGGGTAGCATAATGCATATTCTAAAAAAAATGTCTAAACCTTCACATGGACCCATAGGCTGTCAGAATTTAGAAAGCCTTCAAGATTTTATTAAGTAAGTTTTTCACAGGGTAGCTTTGCTGTCATTTTATTTAACGTGAATTCCCAGATCACACATATTGATCTAAAAAAACACCAAAAAGCAAAAGCTATTCTATTTTTTAGTACCCACTATTTTTAAATTTGTTTAAAGAAATATAGTTCTGGGACGCCTGGGTGGGTCAGTTGGTTAAATGTCTGCCTTCAGCTCAGGTCATAATCCTAGAGTCCTGGGATGGAGTCCCATAGCAGACTCCTTGCTCAGTGGGGAGCCTGCTTCTCCCTCTACCTGCTCCTTCCCCTGCTTAAGCTTATTCTCGCACACTCTCTCTGACAAATAAAAAAAATTAAAAAAATAAAGAAATATAGTCTTTTTGTTAAAAGAAATACCAATCTTTGTTCTTAAAAACAGTAAAATAAAATCAATAAACCATGGTTTGATGAAAGTTTAAGTGAGATTAGTCTCCATTTCCAAGGTCTTCAATGACTCAAAATAATCTAGAAAAAAGAAAACATCTCTAAATCATACATCTTTATTTCCTAAAAACGTTCTCTTGTAATTCCAAATTTGGATGTAGCTACCATCTTTGCATTAATAACTATCTCTAGCTTTGGGTAGACCAGTTAAAAGATTCTGGAACCTATCTCTTCATAAATGAGAGAATACTTGCTTTACTTACCATCTGGGGTTGTTGTATAAATTAAGAGTACAAAACTGAAAGCACTTACAAATAAAAAATACTACATCAATCCAACTGGCATACATTTATATAAGTTGATACCAATTTATGATTATTCAATTTTTAAGTTATTCCTATCATGGCTATCACAATACTTTATTCTTGCTCTTTGTTCCTACTTTGTGCACACTAATGTGGGCAACCAAGAAATGACTGTAAAAAAAGGGCAGTATGTGTTACTACAGACATCCTAAGTAAGGTATACACAATAATTATTTATGTACCCAATGAACTAATTTGATTCTTCTGGGATTGAGAAACGGTTAAAGTCTTATATTATTTAATTTTAAAGCATAGTTGAAAGTTCATACTTGCAAACAACACACTGTCTGTGAAGTTGGAGAGCAGTGAACATGACAATAACGGAGTAGTTTCTTGGTGGGGCTTTAACAAGGCGACGGAACTTGTCTCCATTCATTCTTATTACAGGTCTTTTATTGGTCCATTCCATCAGTTGACTAACCTTTTCTGATAACACCATCTAAAAAAGAAAAAAAAAAGGGAGGAACATGGTGTTAATGCTCTCAGAGTGGCATCTGAAGTTCCTTTTAACCAGGCAACTTACCTAAAACCAAGACTAACAGCAGAGGTACACAGAAAATGTGAGAAAACTAAAAATAAAATCTGATAATTGGGCCTGATAATGATAATTATTCTTAAAATTCTATTATGTCATGATGAGATTTAATCAGATAGTATACTGTTGATGTGAATTACTTATACTAATAAACAAAATATAAAATCATAAAACCTTTCATTTGCCAAAGATTCCAAAGAATGTCAAGTTAAACCAGTTTTGTACAAGATTAGTTTTGTATAAGATTTTGATTCTCAAAACCAAACAAAACAAAAACAAAACACACCTATGAAGAAATGAGTCGTTAAAACAATCTTGAAAACAAAAAATAAAATGAGAGGATCACTCTACCTGATTTTAAGGTTTACTCTATAGTTATAATAAGAAAGGCAGGGCGCCTGGGTGGCTCAGTGGGTTAAAGCCTCTGCCTTCGGCTCAGGTCATGATTTCAGGGTCCTGGGATTGAGGCCCGCATCGGGCTCTCTGCTCGGCAGAGAGCCTGCTTCCTCCTCTCTCTCTGCCTGCCTCTCTGCCTACTTGTGATCTCTCTCTCTCTCTCTCTGTGTCAAATAAATAAAATCTTAAAAAAAAAAGAAAGGCAGAGTGGTACTGATGAAAGAATAGACTCATACATAGGTCAATGGCACAGAAAAAGACCTACATTAAGTATAGCCAACTGATTTTTCACAAAGGTTCAAAAACTCAGTAAAGCAAGGCTAGCCTTTTCAACAAATAGTGCTGGAGCAACTAGACATCCATAGTCAAAAATAGGAATCTTGAACTAAACTTCATACTTTATACAAAAATTAAGTCAAGCTGGGTCACATACTTAAACATAAAAATGAAAACTATGAAAATTTTAGAAAAAAAAAAAGGGGGGCACCTGCCTGGCCCAGTCAGTAGAGCATGTGACTCTTGATATCGGGGTTGTGAGTTCAAGCCCCACACTGGGCATAGAGTTTACTTAAAAAAAATTTGTTTCGGAAAAAAATTAGGAGAGAACATTTAGGATCGTGGGGTAGGGAGAGTTCTTAGACCTAAAGCCAAAAAGCATGATTCATAGAAAAGAAAACAAAAAAAAGATAACCTCACCAAAATTAACTTTTCTTTCTCTAGGAAAGACCATGTTAAGAGGAGGAAAAGACAGGCGCCTGGGTGGCTCAGTGGGTTGAAGCCTCTGCTTTCGGCTCAGGTCATGATCTCAGGGTCCTGGGATCGCGGCCGCATCGGGCTCCCTGCTCAGCAGGGGGCCTGCTTCCTCCTCTCTCTCTGCCTGCCTCTCTGCCTACTTGTGATCTCTCTCCCTCTGTGAAATAAATAAATAAAATCTTAAAAAAAAAAAGAGAGGAGGAAAAGACAAGCTACAGAGTGGGAGGAAATATTTTCAAACCATGTATCTGACAAAGGATTAGTAGTTATACTTTTAAAAACCATCAAAACTCGGGGTGCCTGGGTGGCTCAATCAGTTAGGCACCCGATTCTTGATTTCAGCTCAGGGTTATGGGATCGAGCCCCATATTGGGCTCCATGCTCAGTGGGGAGTCTGCTTGAGATTCTCTCCCTCTTCCTCTGTCCCTATTCACAGGCATGTGCTTGCTCTAACAAGTAAGTAAATAAAATCTTTAAAAAAAAGGAACTTGTTTTTCCGGGAAGGAAATAGTAACATGGATTCTAAAAATGCATGATTTGCCTTTAAAGCATGGGTGAATACAGCCAATACTGAAAAAAAAATTTCCTGAGTATACCTATGAACAACAGAGAAAGAATGCCAAAAATTAGTTTTGTAATAGGTTCAAAATAATTTTGGTAAGAGTCATAAAATGAGTATGTCACAAATGGAAAACCAAATACAGACTCTAAGCCCATAAATAAATATATACACTCTCAAAACATTAGTACAACAAATAATTAAGATTTGTGGAACAATGATACTGAGGAAACAGATCACTCTAAACAAGGGTTTTACAACAGTGGCAATACTGACATCTTGAGCCAGACAATTTTTTGTTGTCTGGAGCTGTCCTGCACATTGCAGGATGTTGAACAGCATCCCTGATCTTCAACCACGAGATGCCAGTAATACTCCTACCTTCAGCTGCAACAACCAAAAATGTTTCCAGACACTGCCAGATAACCAACCCCAGGGAACAAAATTCCCCTCCTCCTTCATTGAGAACCACTGTTGTAAACTGAAAAAAAATTTCACAGTATGATGTATGTTTTTATCATCTTATTATATAGTCAATTTTTAATTCATTACTCATCAAAACAATATAAAAGAAAAATGTGGTGATAAGGTAAACCAAAGCTTCCCAGAGCAAGCCCTCAACATAATGGGCAATAAACTTTCTAGACCCATGTTTGTCCAAGTGTGCTTGGTATACAAGAGCTTGTTAGATGTTAAGGCTTCCAGATTTCATCCTCTAGTAAATTTGATTCAGTAGGTCTACAGAAGGTTCTGAGAATATTAAATTTTAACAGATAACCCAAGTGATTCTTTATATACACTCAAGTTTCAGAACTACTGCTATACATTCTCATTCTTATGGGCAGGAACTGTATGTTATATAAATACCTATGCATAACATACGGAAATTAAATAAACATTAAATAAACAAAATAAACAAAAAATTAAATAAACAAAAAATAAATATTAAGCTATTCAAATGATGAACAAGAGGAAAAAATACATCATTCCTAATAATAAAAAACTACCTAATCTTCCTGGAAGGATTGAAGAATGTGATATATTTTAGATAACTCAAATATAACATCTTAATAATTGAGACACTTTTTAAAAATTCCAGTAGAGTTAATATACAGTGTTATATTAGTTTCAGGTGTACAATATAGTGATTCAACAATTCTATACATTACTCAGTGATCATCAGAATAAGTGTACTCTTAATCCCCTTCACCTATTTCACCCATCCCCCCATCTACCTCCTCTTTGGTAACCACCTGTTCGTTCTCTGTAGTTAAGAGTCTGCTTTTTGGGGCGCCTGGGTGGCTCAGTGGGTTAAAGCCTCTGCTTTCGGCCCAGGTCATGATCTCAGGGTCCTGGGATCGAGGCCCGCATCGGGCTCTCTGCTTGGCAGGGAGCCTGCTTCCCCCCCCC
>LNAC01001030.1:259900-277620 GCA_002007465.1 Ailurus styani | reverse complement strand
AAAAAAAAAAAAATTTTAAAAAAAAAAAAAAAAAAAAAAAGAGTCTGCTTTTTGGTTTGTCTTTTTTCCTTTGTTTTGCTTATTAAATTCCACATATGAATAAAATCATATGGTATTTCCCTTTCTATGACTGACTTACTTCACATAGCATTATACTTTCTAGTTCCATCTACATTGTTGGAAATGGCAAGATTTCATTCTTTTTTATGGTTGAATAATATTCTATAGTATATATGTACATATACATCTTCTTTATCCATTCATCTATCAATGGACACTTGGGATGCTTCCATAATTTGGCTATTGTAAATAATGCTAAACATAGGGGTGCATATATCCTTTTCAATTAGTGTTTTTGTATTCTTTGTGTAAATACCCAATAGTGTGATTACTGGATCATATGGCAATTCTATTTTTAATTTTTTGAGGAACCACCATACTGCCACAGTGGCTGCACCAGTCTGCATTTCCATTAACAGTGCACGAGGGTTCCTTTTTTTCCCACATCCTCACCAACACTTGCTGTTTGTGTTTTTCGTTTTAGCCATTCTGACAGGTGTGAGGTGACATCTCAATGCATTTTGCTGTGCATTTCCCTGATGATCAGCAATACTGAGCATCCTTCCATGGAGAGATGTCTATTCATGTCTTCTGCCCATTTTTCATTGGATTGTGTTTTTTCAGTGTTGAGTTATAGAAATTCTTTATATATTCAGGATACTAACACTTTATTGGATATATCATTTGCAAATATCTTCTCCCACTCTGTAAGCTGCCTTTAGTTTGCTGATTGTTTCCTTCGCTGTGCAGCTTTTATCTTAACAAATCCCAAACAGTTTATTTTTTTTTAAGATTTTATTTATTTATTTGACACAGAGAGAGAGAGATCACAAGTAGGCAGAGAGGCAGGCAGAGAGAGAGGAGGAAGCAGGCTCCCTGCCAAGCAGAGAGCCCGATGCGGGCCTCGATCCCAGGACCCTGAGATCATGACCTGAGCCAAAAGCAGAGGCTTTAACCCACTGAGCCACCCAGGCGCCCACCGAACAGTTTATTTTTGCCTTTGTTTCCCTTGCCTCAGGAGATTATCTAGAAAAATGTTGCCAAATGTCAGACACATTTTCTAGACATATCTAAGGAAAAAAAAGCCAATGTCAGAGACTTTACTGCCTGAGTTCTTTTGGATTTAATAGTTTCCGGTCTTAAATTTAGGTCCTTAATCTATTTTTAGTTTATTTTTGTATACAATGTAAGAACATGGTCCAGTTTTTCCAACACCATTTGTTGAAGAGACTGTCTTTTTCCCACTGCACACTCTTGCATCCTAGGTCGAAAATTAACTAACCATATAATTGTGGATTTGTATCTGGGGTTCCTATACTGTTCCATTGGTCAATGTGTCTATTTCTGTGCCAGTGCCATACTGCTTGGATTATGATAGCTTTGCAGTACAACTTGAAGTCTGGAATTGTGATACCTCTAGCTTTATTTTTCTTTTTCAAGATTGCTTTTGCCATTCAGGGTCTTTTGTGGCTCCATACAAATTTAAGGTTTGTTTATTCTAGTTCTGTGTTAAATGCTGTTATTTTGATGGGGATTATATTAAATCTAGAGATTGCTTGGAGTAGCATGGACATTTTAACAGTATTTGTTCTTTCAATCCAGGAGCATGGAATATCTTTCCATCTGTCTGTATCATCTCCAATTTCATTCATCAGTGTTTTACAGTTTTAAAGTACAGGTCCTACCTACCCACTTCTTTCACTAGTCCTCTGCCTTCTCTAGTATATGGTTTTATAAAGGAATTTCTCTTTTCTTCACATTTGAGTTGAAAGCTTTCTTGATTGGAGTAAACCTCTAGTACTGAAGAACCATCTTCCTTATGGTACCTTTCATTCTTTGTCAAGAGCCCATTGTTTGAGTACCGAAAGCTATGGCTCAGAAATAAAAATTTTGTTTTTCTTCAGCATCTTCACTAAGTCACACACACTATGCATTCCCCAGATATCCCTTTATCTTCCAAAGACATAACCTTCAAAAGTAAAGGATTAAAATGTTGCCCATACCCTTTGCGTCCTTCTATTATTTAATACTCTAAAGTTAAGAGCCACAAAGGACTATAGTACATAAAAGTAAGAGGTTTATCAAATAAATTATTCAGCGACTAAAAAAAATCAATTGATCTGGAAACTGCTAATACAAATACTTTTTCGAACAGCTTTACTAAGCATTTAAGAAAATATATCCATCCAGTTTTTAATTTGCATTAGATATATTTATTCAAAACAAAATATAGGTTTGCTATAGAAAAACATTAAATGGGGCGCCTGGGTGGCTCAGTGGGTTAAAGCCTCTGCCTTCGGCTCAGGTCATGATGTCAGGGTCCTGGGATCAAGGCCCACATCGGGCTCTCTGCTTGGCAGAGAGCCTGCTCCCTCCTCTCTCTCTGCCTGCCTCTCTGCCTACGTGTGATATCTCTCTCTCTCTCTGTGTGTCAAATAAATAAATAAAATCTTAAAAAAAAAGAAAAAGAAAAACATTAAATGTATAAGGAAGGACTTTTATTTTTATTTATTTATTTATTTTTAAAGATTTTATTTATTTATTTGACAGAGAGAAATCACAAGTAATTCTATTTTCTGAATATCCATAAAAACATCACAAAAAGATCAGCCAAAAAATATTTTACTACCACAGAGGAACACAATCTTATTTTCTAATATTCATCTAATGTCTTCTACATGCAAAGGATGGCGTTAAATATCCTTTATAGCCTTCATTTACTTTTCACTTTACAGCCCTCATTTAATTTTCACAATACGCGAACAGGCATTTTTGGATTCTACTGATAAAGAAAATGAGATTCAGCAACTGGCTAAGGATCATTAGGGTTGCATTAACATATATGCTCTTTAAAATTTTAAAATTTTTTTTTTTTGGAAACTGAGAAAGGGGCAGAAATCTATCATCCTAACATTATTATAATCATTTTTATTAGGTTTCAGTATGCTATGTGCATTCACTGTTTTCTATATTTCATTTTATTTCTCAGTTACAGATTCCCAGAAGTAGATCAAGATATATGGATCATTTTATCAAAGTCCACGCTTTCTCATTGTTACCATGCTACCTTCCTAAAACGACACCAGATGCAAGGACAAACAACACCCCTGCCCCTTCTACCACAGAGGGATATAATTCATCACAAAAATAAAATAAGTCATCGCAAAAGAAGTCTTTGTGACCTAGCAGAGAGCACCGGGTTTGGAGTCAGACCAGGGTGGAATCCCAGCTCAGTCTCTAGAGCTGTCTTTAAACTGCCAATAATCTCTCTTGTTAATCTCTCTTCCCTCATCTTTCTAAAGGAGTTAAATCTTACTCTGCAGGGTTATTGTGAGGATTATAGATAATGCATATAAACCGTTGTGCCTGGCATGTAGAGGGCAGTGAATAAATATTGGAGAATAAGTCGATGTTCCCATGAAAACACTATTATAGGTATAAATAATCGGGTAAGTAGGATAGCATTACATTTAACAATAGACAACCAAGAGGAAGTTGAGTGATTTTTAATTGTACTAATTTAGGAAAAGCTTCTTTTTAATCTTTTCCGTTTGTCAGAGAGAGAATGAAGCTGGGGGGTGGGGAGAAGCAGAGGAAGAAGTAGGCCCCCTGCTGAGCAGGGAGCCTGATGTGGGACTTGATCCCAGGACCCCAAGATCATGACCTGAGCTGAAGGCAGACACTTAACTGACTAAGCCACCCAGGCATCCCGAAAAGTGTCTTTTTAAAAGGAATACTTAAGGTTATAAGCCCAGGCATCAACCTATTATTTAAAGCCACATCTACTATGGTAGATAGACCTGGGATTTTTTTAAAAAATGTGTTCAAAAATGGACCAAATGAAGTATTCTACAACAGAACACCTATAGTATATTTTTTAAAGATTTATTTTTATTATTATTTTTTTTAAATTTTACTTATTTGAGGGAAAGAGAGAGAGAAAGAAAGCAGGAGGGAGGGTAAGGAGCAGAGCGGAGGGGAGATGCAGACTCTCCCACTGAGCAGGGAGCCCAACCTGGTGTTTGTCCTGGATCATGACCTGAGCCAAAGGCAGACATTCAACCACTGGGCCACCCAGGTTCCCCCTAAAGATTTATTTTTATTTTTGAGAGAGAGACAGACAGAGACAGAGAGAGAGAGAATATGGGCATGCAAATAGGGTGGGGTAAAGGAGGGAGAGGGAGAGGATCCTGAAGCAGACTCCCTGCTGTAGCAGGGAGCCTGAAGTGGTGTTTGATCCCAGGACCCCGACATCATGACGTGAGCCTAAACCAAGAGTTGGACGCTTAACTGGCTGAGCAACCTAGGTGCCCCACAGCAGTCTTTTTTAAACACCCTAAAACATCCTTAGTTACAGGGGAAAGGGATAAAAACTAAGCCATGTTTACCAACCTATATCAACTCCTTGTTTACTGATGAGAAAATACAATTTTACCTTGTGAAACCTAAACAAACCGTAAGTGAAAGAACAGATTCCTGACCCTATATACACACAATTATTTCATTAATTTCATGTTTCTCAAGGCCCTTTTGACACTGCTAGGTGCCAAGAAAACAAAAGTTAATTTAAAAGTATCTGTATTAAAAAAAAAGAAAGTATCTGTATTTTAAAGTCAATCAGAGAAAGACAATTATCATATGATCTCTCTGATATGAGGAATTTGAAGGGCAGGGTGGGGGGGCCGTGGGGGGTATGANCTTACCTTATCCAGTATCATTTGTGCTTTTCTGCATTTATTGCAATCATGTTCTTACTCCTTTATTCAATTAATATTGTTAAATCTGATTTTTTTGAAAGTTAAACCACTCTACATTTCTGAATTAAGCCTCACCTGGACATGAATTATGATTCTTTCCATATAACTGGTTTCTACTTGAAAATATTTTGTTTAAAACTGAGGGTTACTGGGGAGTGGGAGGGTAGGGATAGGGTGGATGGGTTATGGACATTGGGGAGGGTTTGTGCTACAGTGAGTGCTATGAAAGGTGTAAGCCTGATGATTCACAGACCTGTACCCCTGGGGCTAATAATAATAATAATAATAATAATAATAATAATAACAGTAAAGGTATCTTTATTTTTAAAAAAGTGTATTCAAGATGCTCACAGTCTAACAAGGAAGACTGATATATGAACAATGATAATATGATGTGCTGAATTAATCTGGGGGGGGACAAGGAAAAGCTTGGTTGAGGAAGAAGGTAATGTTTGAGCTAAGACTTGAAGAATAGGAATCCTCAGGGGCTCCAGGGTGGCTCAGTCAGTTAAGCATCTGCCTTTATCTGAGGTCATGATTTCAGGGTCCTGGGATCGAGCCCCTTGTCCAGCTCCCTGCTCAGTGAAGAGTTAGCTTCTCCCTTCTCTCTTCCTCTGCCTCTAACCCCGCTGGTGCTTGGGCAAGCATGCACTCTCTCTCTCTCTCTCTCTTAAATACATAAATAAATAAAATCTTTAAAAAAAGAGTAGGAATCCTCAGGTGAATGAGAGGGTGGGGTGATAGAGAATGAAAATACTCCAGCAGAAGTCCAGCAAAATACAGACACTTGCTAAAGAATATAGAAAGATCAAGGAAGGCAGGTAATTCAGTATGTATAGAAGGAGCTTGTATAGAAGGAGCTTGGACTGAGATAAGCCTGGAAGAAGCAGGCAAGGGTCAGGCTACAGAAGCCCTTTCATACTTTGCAAAATAGGTGAAAAGTTTTTCAGATTTTCGTGTTAGCATCTCTGGCAATACTATGAAGGATGGGTTCAAGGACGACCAGTTAGGCAGTATTGCAATAGATTAGTAAGAGCAACACGGGTCTGAAAAGTGGGCATCATGGGAAAGGGTTGGAATTTGATTCCTTTTAAAACTATTTTATTGAAATAAAATTTACGTAACATAAAATCCACCATGTTAACCATTTTAAAGCATATAATTTATTGCTGATTCCTTTTTAAAATAATCTATCTACTGCTAGGCCCTTCTGCTTCTACTACAGTGAAAGATTAAATGAATAAATATAATTAAACTGGACAAAAAAGGTTTTTTTAAATCTTCACTTTTCTTATTTATATAAATAGTGGTTACTGTAGAAATTCAGACATTACCAGTACATAAGGTAAAAAGTGCAAGTGTTCCCCTAATGAACAATCCCAACTACCCAGAGAAAGCCACTCTTAAGACTATTGTGTATCTTATAAAAATTGCTCTATACACACATATACACATATATGGGTGGTTTTGTGTTTTTTGCATAAAATGCATCTAAAATTTAAAGTATTGCTCTTTATCTTGTTATCCATGTAAAAATATCTTGGAATCTTCTGAAAAAAAGCCTGTTAGCTATACCTTTGAAAACTATGTTTTTATTTTACTTTCTGCCCATCTAATAAGTAACTCATTTTAATTTGCTGGCTTATTTATTTTTTCTTATCGAATAGTTCAAATATTCAGGAAAAGAAAAGATAGGTTCCTTTAAATTCAGCTTAAGTTGATAAGCATCTGAAATATCTAAATGACATTTTATTTTTTTTTAATTTTATTTATTTATTTGACACAGAGAGAGATCAGATCACAAGTAGGCAGAGAGGCAGGCAGAGAGAGAGAGAGGAGGAAGCAGGCTCCCCACTGAGCAGAGAGCCCGATGCGGGCCTCGATCCCAGGATCCTGAGATCATAACCTGATGCGGGCCTCGATCCCAGGACCCTGAGATCATGACCTGAGCCGAAGGCAGAGGCTTTAACCCACTGAGCCACCCAGGCGCCCTCTAAATGACATTTTAAAAGAGGGTGTACAGGTGTTGTGTACTAGAAGCAGCACAAAATGTAAAGGAACTAGCTTAAGAATGACTGACCTAGGGTTTTAGTCCTTGTTCTGCAACAAGTAACTGTGTAAGCTAGAACTTGGTATTCTTGGTATTCCATAAAATCAGGGAGAATAAATAATGTAAATAATTGTGAGTAATCCTAAAAGCTCTAAGAGCATATGGCTCTAAGTCATAAATGTTTCAAAACACAAAGTTAAAATTACTTTGTTTGGACTGCTTAATGGTAAGGAGAGAATACTGTATCTCCTCTACTTGCCACAGTCAGTAAATTCCACAAAGAGAGTATCTTAGTTTTGTTCACTTACGACATACCAAACTTCTGCAACAGTGCTTGGCATGTTTGATATTGGTAAATGATTGAAAATGGTTTAAGAGCTTCCATCCCAGTAATTTGCTTTGAATCAATTATTTGAACAATGTCATAAACCTGGCATAGTTTAGCATTTCAGTTTAATTCTCACATTCCTAAAGCGAAAATGATACAAACAGATAGCTCTTAGACATACATAAGAGAGTTAAATTTACTGACAGCAGAAATATTCAAGAAATTCTACCTCCGGAACTAGAGTCAAACTTCCCGTACCACCTGATGGGGCCCATACTCAAAGTAGTGTCAAAACTCTCCGCTTTGTACACGCACAGGCCTACAGGAGCCAGGTTGTTATCTACCCCACCCCTCTCAGGCTCTACATTCCTAGAAGACAAGGAGTTACAGTTTCTCCTCTCGCGAACCTCATAACTCTTAAAAATGGTGAAACTGGAGCCACCAAACGACACAGAGCCAATGCAGAAAGGGGATGGGAAGGAGTACAGACCCTCTCAAGCCCCATTCTTTGGGAAAAGCCCCTGTTGCTGCAAACAGCGTCCTCACCTCCTTCTTTCTTTGGGCAGAGGCTGAGGGAACCCCGTAACTGAGCAGCAGCGCCACCGCCATGTTCGCGGAGACACACCACAGCCACCACCGCGCTGCCATGTTCGCTTCTCTCTCTCTCTCTCTCTCTCTCTCTCTCTCTCTCTCTCTCTCGGAAGCGAAACTTTCCTCCGGCTGGGTCTGACCGCTGGGCGTGGGAACAAGTAAACCAGCCCTCTGTCCCGCCTCATTGGTCCAACTCAGCCCTGCTGGACGACCCTTCACTTTACGTCACGACGCTCTACTGCTAGGCCCGCACTAAAAGACAGTTCACTTCTAATTGGTCTCCGTTAGCCAATAGAAAAAGGATAATCTGGTGGTTTTTCATTGGTCCGCTAAGGATGATTAACGCCCCTTTCATTTACGTAAAGATGGGGTGGTTAATATGTCTGCCCAGGCGCATGCGCCGCTGTGAAGCGTTGCGGATCTGTGGCTTTTTTTTTTTCCTTTAGTCCAAAAAGGCTTCAGGTTGTTAAAACGGAATCTTTACCCCATTCATTTAGAGGTTCTTGAAATCCGCTTTGTTTGTGAAATATTCTAGAAAATTCGGACCTAGGCACGTGATTGTTAGCTATCTTATTGCCTCATTCTGCATCTAAAGTTTTTCAAATCAAGATGAAATAAGTAAAAGCAGGAAAGCAGAAATACACTTAATGTCACTGAAGATTTTTCAAAGTAAAACGAGCAAGAGCTTGTTGTATACCTTCTGTCTCAGGAACTGTGTCATATGCGATGCACAGCGGACATCAAAAGTGATTTTTTAAAGTTTTTTCATGGCATTTTTAAAGTTACACTTATTAATTTATTACTTTAAGACAAGGACTTAAATTTCAGGTTATAGACAGCAAATACTGACTTATTTTGTTTGGGAGATCAACACGAAGCTAAGGTTGTAAGGAAGCATTTCTGTCTCTTTAGTTTTTGTGTCATAGTCCATCTTCATTAAACATCAATTCCCCCATGTAAAAAATTAAAATCCTATGTGTTGAAGAAGTTTCCATTTATTTGGTCTACTTTTGTTTATCATAGTGAATTGTAAAACTGGGATGATTTAACTAGAGAAGAATAATATACTCAAGAGGAAAAATACCAACAAAATAAAATAAATTGTCTATAATTTGGATTTATTTCTATGGTGTGAAACATGATATGACTACTCTTTTAGGTCTTTCTGGGAAACACATGCACACACGCACAGAGAAAAAGAATTTCATTATTTTGGAGAGACAAAGATATGTGTATGAAGGGAAAATAGCTGGTTCTGAAGTGAATATATGTGATCTGGAGATATGAAAAACATTTAAAAATGTTTACAGACGCTCATAACACAAAATAAAAATATATGGAGACATGCTGTTTGGTTCTATTTATATGACATTCTGGAAAACACAAACTCAAAGGGACAGAGAATAGATCAGTGGCTATCTGGGGCTGGATGTGGGGAGAGAGGTTGGCTACAAAGGAGCCACACAAGGAAATTTTTGTGGTGATGGAACTGTTATATCCTTTATTGTTGGGGTGGTTACACTAGGCTCTTGTCAAAACTCACAGACCAGTACATCAAAAAAGAATGAATTTTACTACATGTAAATTGAATGAATAAAAATTAAGGTAAATTTTTGGGCGCCTGGGTGGCTCAGTGGGTTAAAGCCTCTGCTTTCGGCTCAGGTCATGATCTCAGGGTCCTGGGATCGAGGCCCGCATCGGGCTCTCTGCTCAGCAGGGAGCCTGCTTCCTCCTGCCTCTCTGCCTACTTGTGATCTGATCTCTCTCTCTGTGTCAAATAAATAAATAAAATCTTTAAAAAAAAAATTAAGGTAAATTTTTAAAGAACAGGGAAATCTCACCTATCATATTGACGAAAATTCAATACATGCCATCATCAAGGCTGTGGAGAAATATGCACCCTTATACAATGTTTGTGGAAATGCAAACTGGCATATCTATGGAGGATAAGCTAACAATAACTAGCAAAACTACATAGGCATTTATCCTCTGATCCAGCAATTCCACTTCTAGGAATCTACTCCAAAAAAACAAGAATATATGTGCACAAAATTATTCATTTTTGCACTATTCATAACTGAAATATTCTCAGAAAGACCCAAATACAGAGTATTTGGGTATTTTTGGAGGCTCAAATACAGGTTCAAATGCAGAAGACTGATGGAATATACTATGGTACATTGTTGGTTTACAAACTGCCCCCTGTACATACATGGCAAGGAGAGACCAAGGAGAGACTAGGGCAGACCACTCTGGGTTTTTAAAATTTTTTAGTTATTTTTTATTTTTAAAGATTTTATTTATTTATTAGAGAGAGAATGCGTGCATGAGCATGAGCAAGGTAAGGGCAGAGGGAGAGAGAAGCAGACTCCCCACTGAATGTGGAGTCTGACCTGGGGCTCAATCCCAGGACCCCGAGATCATGACCTGAGCCAAAGTCAGATGCTTAACTGCACTAAACCACCAAGGATCCCCTAAAATTTTTATTTTTCTTCTTGAAGTATAGTTGACATACAATGTTACATTAGTTTCAAGCGTACAACATAGTGATTTTACAATTCTATACATTATGCACTGCTCACCACCATGAGTGTGATCACCATCTGTCACCATACCACATTATAAAAATATTATTAACTAAATTTCTTATGCTGTCCTGCTTATCTCCATGAGTTATTTACTTTACAACTGGAAGGTTGTAACTCTTAATCCTTTCTACCTATTTCACCCATCCTCCCTCCCTCTGGCAACCACCAGCTTTTATTTATGAGTCTGTTTCTGTTTTTTTGTTTTTTAATTTATTTTGGCTTTTTTTTAGATTCAACATATAAGTGAAATCATATGGTATTTGTCTTTCTCTATCTGACTTACTTTACTTAGTATATACCCTCTAGGCCCTTCCATGTTGTCACAAGTGGCAAGATTTCATTCTTTTTATGGCTAATAGTCCACTGTGTATAACACACTTTACCCATTTATCTGTCTATGGACACTTAGGTTGTGTTTTTAATAAGCAAGGGAACTCACGAAGGCTTGTCTTGGGAGCCGCAAAATGAGTACAAATTCCCACCTGCCCACCAGAATCTTGAAAGTTTGTGTAGAGGCCTTAACTGGGTTCAGTCATGTGTGCTGTCCAGGTGGTCTCAACAATACTTACTTTCTCAAGGCTCTGTGGTTGGAATAGCTCCCACTTGGGAAAAGTAGGCAGAATGTACATTCCCCAAATGGGGTTTGGGTGAGGAGTATATGATTGCCTGGGTCCAGCTCACAGCTCAACTGGCAGTCAAGTCCTCTTTATTACCTCCTCCAACATATATAAACACCATGGAGTATTTCACAGCTATAAAAAAGGGAATGAGGAAGTGTTGTGTAAATGATATGGTTTTTCAAGATCTATTGTTAAGTGAAAAAAAGTATAAAAGAATATACATATTGTGTTACATTTGTGTAAAATAGAAGAGGAAGTAAGAAAATATACACATATTTGCTCATTTTTGCAAAAGAAAACACAGAAAAAGTTAAACCAGAAACTAATGAAATTGGTTATCTACAGGAGGTGGAGGAAATGGAATGGAAAAGTTATGGGAGGGAATGACACTTCTCAAGTATACAAGTTTATATAGTTTTTACTTTTGTAATAATGTAAACATTTGTAAAATAATCCAAATATAAAACCTAATCATCTGGTTTTTCAAGATGAAAAAAATTCTAAAGATGAATAATGGTGATGATTGTACAAAAATATGGATGTACTTACCGCTACTAAACTGTACACTTAATAATTATTAATGGGGCGCCTGGGTGGCTCAGTGGGTTAAAGCCTCTGCCTTCGGCCCAGGTCATGATCTCAGGGTCCTGGGATCGAGGCCCATATCGGGCTCTCTGCTCAGCAGAGAGCCTGCTTCCCCCTCTCTCTCTGCCTGCCTCTCTGCCTACTTGTGATCTCTCTCTCTGTGTGTCAAATAAATAAATAAAAATCTTTAAAAAAAATAATTATTAATGAAAAATACTATGTTACATATATTTTACCACAATTTCAAAAATAATTAGGGTACCTGGCTGGCTTAGTTTGTAGGGCATGCAACTTTTGATCTCAGGGTTGTGAGTTTGAGCCCCACATTGGGTGTAGAGCTTACTTAAAAAATAAATAAATAAAAATTTAAAAAATAAAATTAGAGAAAAATTCAAATCGCATCAGTAAGAACGTGGTAAAACTGAAATTGAATACAAACAGAAAAGGGGAGCTTGACACTATTTCAAATGAAAAATAACCACACTAAAGAAAAAAACTAACCTGAACAATTTATGAACACACCACTTTGATTATATCCCATTAGTCAAAAGAAAAAAAACTACAAGCAAATCTTGAACTCTACTAAGTAGGTTTGTTTTTCATAGTAATACGAATATAGCAATTCTGAAAATTTATTTTGTATAATATAAAATGCATAAACACTGATGTT
Organism: Ailurus styani; assembly: GCA_002007465.1. NCBI lineage: Eukaryota > Metazoa > Chordata > Mammalia > Carnivora > Ailuridae > Ailurus > Ailurus styani. Next base: position 265,371 of record LNAC01001030.1, on the reverse strand, counting down.
ATTGAAAGCAAGAATTCTCACTATGGAAGAAGGGAGATACAAATATGAAATGAGGGAAAGTAAAAAAGAACTTTTGGGGTTTGGACTGGAATTGGAAGTATTAGTATACATTTATCTTTCATAACATATATTTCTAGCTCTATTTGCTGAAAGGACTAGAAGCAATGACACTCCAGTATCAATGAACATACCTGGTACTGAATATATGTTGCTAAATGCCATCTGCTAAAGAAATTAGGGCTTCTTAGAGTAATGGCTCGCTCCAGTGCTGGGGCAGGGAAAAGTATAAGATGAACCTTGAACATCTTGTGTCAGAAAATAAACACGTTCTTGGATCACTGAAAAAATAAAAAAAAAGAAAATAAACACTTGCTCAAAAAAAAAATGAAGTCATGTCAAAAAATACACACAAGACAGTGTGAAGGGAATCCTACTGATCACATCTGGGACTATTGTTCACTAAAATAAATCATGAGGGGCATGATTCAATTATGATTGAATACAAACTATGATTATAAAAGAGTATGTGGGCACCTGGGTGGCTCAGTGGGTTAAAGCCTCTGCCTTCAGCTCAGGTCATGGTCTCAGGGTCCTGGGATAGAGCCTCGCCTCGCATCAGGCTCCCTGGCCTGCTTCCTCCTCTTTCTCTGCCTGCCTCTCTGCCTACTTGTAATCTCTCTCTGTCAAATTAAAAAAATCTTTAAAATAAATCATGAGAGTAATGGATTATAACCACTGAATCCACAAATCCATATTGATAATGAACAAATAAATTGGAGAGAGGATAAAATTCCTCCCTACAGTAGAACACCCACTATTATATATAGAATGATGAGAGAATTAGAAAGTAACCATATGAATCTTTGAAACTAATAATTGATTTAGGCAAAAATCACCAATGGATAAAAAACTAGTGGGTGAAATTTTTATGAAGAACAGGACATTCACACAGTCTCTATGTATTTTTCACATTACGTATTTTATTACTGTAAGGTTTCCCGGTAGCCCTCCCAGTAACGGCGGATGAAACAAAGCACCAGACGAATAGGCAGGAGGGGAGATTTTTAATAGAGATGCCCTCGGGCGAGGTTCCGCGACTCCGAGAGAAGGGAGTCGGGGAAGTCGCACCTGGGGAGGATGCGCACGGGTTTTTATGGGGTGTGGGCGGAAAGGGGGAACATGACCATAATTGGTAGGAGATTGGATGGAGTTCAGCCATCGGTTTCCCGCCGAAGCTCTGGCCTTGGCGGTCTTTTGAGAGTGGAAGCTGATTAGAGGGGGGAGGGGCGGTGAGACAGGGCAGCCGCCATCTTGTGGCCTCCTCAGTTCCCCGGACCCCGTCGGCCCAATAATTACAAAGAGAAAAAACTGTAACTTTAGTTTAGGAACTTGGAAGGCACTCTTTGGACCAAAGGATTAAATTTGGCAATAATGGGGCATTGCATGCTTCTTCATAAAATGCTCTAAGAAGACACATCTGTTGTTATATACTGTTCCTGCCAGAAGTGCATAAACTGAATTTAATTATGAGAAAATATCAAGCAAGCACAATTTGTGGGAACTTTTATAAAATAACTGGCCTATACTCTTCAAAAATATTACAGAGCACAGAGCTGTGGAGTCAGGAGGTCCATTACCAGTTCTTCCACTTACAAGGAACTAATCTTAATCTTCTACTAGTCATTTAAGGATTCTGCACCTCACTTCCTTCATATATAAAACTGAGAGAATAAAGGTTACCTGTAGTGAAAAAAAATGCCATGAAAGACTAAGATATGCTGTGGAACTACTCAGTTTTGAAGGAGACTAAAGATACATGACAACTAAATTCCATATGGGGATCTGGATTGAATTCTGGATAGAGACATTGGAAACTGGAATCACTGTATTGTATCAATATTAAAATTTCTTAATTTGATAAATGTACTATGGTTATGTAAGAGAATATCTTACTCTCAGGAAATGAACCCTCAAGTATTAACAGGTAAAAATACATGATGTATGCAAGTTACTCTTAAATGGTTCAGAACTGCCCCCCCAATATATATTTAGAGAGAGAAAGAGAGAACACGTGTGGCAAAATATTACCCAAGTGGTGAACTTTGGCAATAGGTGTTTAGGGGTTCTCCGCCCACCACCAATATTTTATTATGAAAATATCCAAACATACAGAAAAAGTGAAATAATTGTATTCCGAACACCACCGTCAAGATTCTACAATCAATTCGTTGCATTTGCTTTATCACGTATTTACCCACGTATTACGATTTTATTTTACTATTCTCGCAACTTTTCTCTAAATTTGAAATCATTTCAAAATTAAAAGTTAAACAAATTAGTATACAGTAATAGACAAAATTAGAGAAGCGAATCAAGTTCAGGGGACTCAAAAGAACTGCTAGTGTGGAGCGAGACACAAGCTCAAACTTCTGAAACACCAACTTGAACTACCGTCTTAGATGATTCAGTCTAAGATCAGTGTATCGGCTCTCTCCCGTAGAGCCCTAAACCCGGCCGCAAGGCGAGGGTGCGGTGGGGAAGGGCTTCTCTGGTTCTTCGCTAAGGCTTCTCGCTTACAAAGAATGAAACTACATTTCCCAAAAAGCCTTTACCTTTCCTGTCCGTAAAGGGGATTGCAATTTCTATAGGATGTTTTTTTTTTACAAGTCTCGCGAGATTTCATTAAATCTCATTAAAGAGCCCTGCCGAAAGCCATTTTGTTTTTCAGGGCTCTTTGCAAGGAGATTTGGTTCGAGGTTGTAGCAAAGCGGCAGCTGCAGTTGCAGGGTTCTGTCTTCAGCTTCAGGATGTTTCCCATGGCCAGGACCGCTCTAAGTCGTCTCCGAGGTAAGCAAAAATTGTGAGCAAATAATTTCCAACTGCGTCTTATCCATTTGTCCTAGTGGTCTCTCGTGCCCTTTCTCTGCACCTGCATCCCAACTTTCTAATTCTAAATGTGCAGCCTCCCGCCTCGCCCCAAGTAATTGGGAAGCTGTCCTTAGCATTAACTTAATCACCCAGTGTTTCTGTTTTGGTTCCCAGCTCACTTTCTGTTACCAGAGTCATAGCATAGCCCTGTTTTTTGTTTTTTTGTTTTTGCATTTTGAATTCACTTACCTACGATTTCAGGGAAGGAGGTTCTTGGTGGACATTGCTCATTCCTTCAGTAATGTCGTAAATTTTAGCTTTGAGAGTACATTTACCCCCCCCCCCAGTGAACTTCCTCTCCAAATCCTGTAACTGTAACGGAGGAAACCGGAAATCTAGTTCTTTTTCTGGTTTCATTGCAAGGAGACAACCCAAGTGATGGCCTTGCAGCTTTTATGTTGCTTGTTGGTTATTAAATGAATATTGGCTTATTCAAAAACAGTTGTAATTTTTTTCTTATCTACGAATTTGGAAGGTACAAGGGAATTTTGAGACCAGCCTTATGTATTTAGAATGCACTAGATTGGAAAGAGAAAATTCATTTCCGTACTTGATTTGCAGTGAAGGTGACCTTGCGTAATGTGAGCAGCTGTTTTACATTAAAAGTGACCTTAAGCAATTACCGTTTAGTTTCTTTAGCCACCTTTTGTTTTCAGTTTACAGAGACATTAGTGGTATTAATAGATTGTGTTATAAACACTCAAGCAACTTTGACAGTTACCAAAAAAATAGTTGCCCAGCTGGTTTTTTTAATATTCCAAAAGCCAAATCTTTTATCTCTTTCTCTTTGGGCAAATAATTTTTCTCTGAACCTCATTTTCCTGCTTTGTAAAACAGGGGGTTAGTAAATAATTACTACCTCATACAGTTGTTGAGGATTATATGAGATTACCAGTAGGTAGTAACTAAACCATTTCTTGTTACAGAAGAGAAGTCTAAAGAAATCCACTTGGGTGACCTGAATTTTGAGGTCACGAGATGTTGCAGAATTGTTTGGTAATTTTAATTTATTTGCCCTTTGAGCAGGTAGGGCCTTGTTCCTTAGGAAAGGGAATTTTTGGGGGTTTTTTTTTTCCAATGTGGAATTCACACACTCACTTACTATAAAGTTAACATTGTTGCTTTCCTGATAAGCAGTATCAATTACATGTTCTTTTTCCCTTATAATTGATAGATATGCTTCTGTATTTCTTTTTTTTTAAGTTCAAAGCATTCCACAAACAGTGGCAAGGCAGAGCCACCAGAAAAGGACACCTGATTTCCATGACAAATATGGTAATGCCATATTAGCTAGTGGAGCCACTTTCTGTATTGCTGTGTGGGCATATGTAAGTACTGTTGATTGATAATTTTCGATATTAGATATTTTTCATTCCTATTTTATGTATTCAAAATGCTTTCATAGAGTAGTATTCATTTCTAGTTCGGAGGGACTTCAGAGATTTTCTGATGTGATTACCTACCCAGTGCAGGAATTTCTTCCATAGCGTTAAGCATTCATATTCTACCCATCGTTTTCTTTCTTTTTTTTTTTTTTAAGTAATCTGTATACCCAACATGGAGTTTGAACTCACAACCTGAAATCAGGAGTTACAAGCTCCACCATTTGAGCCAGCCAGATGTACTACCCATCATTTTCTTGTGACAGGAAATTCTGATCCCGTTTCCATGTATCATCCATTAGATACTAGAAACCAAATGTACTAGAAAAATTAGATTCTACTTTCCTGGATCTTCTCTTTCAGATTAAACATCCTCAGTTCTGTTAATCACTTTTTATTATATGATTTCCAGGGTTTTTACCATCTTGGGTCACCTTCTTTCACTTAATAATCAGTTTCTTTTCTAAAATTCTGCCCCCAGAACTTAGTACAACATTTGTGATGGATGAGATGTACAGTGACTTGCTTTCATTATTTTAGTTTTTTACATCTTAACATTTAACACTCTTCTTACCAGTTGGTATGAAGGTAACACTCTTCTTACCTAATTTTACTGGTTAAAATTAGGATAAATATATAAGTTCTTAAAAGATACCTATTAACCTTGCCTTAATAAACAAAAATATATATTAGTGGGACTTTTCATTCTTGTTTTAACCTTCCTTAAATATACTGTTAAAATAGGTGTGTGTATTTAATTAGAAGAGTGAGTAGATGTTGAACAAATGTGTGGTCAGGGACACTTTTGGAGGTTGTGTTACTTGATGAAAGGATATTATAAAAGTGCTCTTTTGCAGTATTTAGGTAGTTGTGGAGTGAAACAGCGTTTGAGGAGGTAGAGAAATGTGAAGTAAAAATTTGAATTAATGAAATTAAAAATTCAGTTGTTCAGTCATACTAGCCACATTTCAGTCGCTCAATAGTCATATATGGCTCTTGTGTTAGACAGTGAAGATCTAGACATTTCTTGCATCTCAGGAAGTTCTGTTAAACAGTACTGGTCTGGGCGCCTGGGTGGCTCAGTGGGTTAAAGCCTCTGCTTTCGGCTCAGGTCATGATCTCAGGGTCCTGGGATCAAGGCCCGCATCGNAAAGTGCTGGG
>LNAC01001030.1:225346-259864 GCA_002007465.1 Ailurus styani | reverse complement strand
AGGGAGCCTGCTTCCTCCTCTGCCTGCCTCTCTGCCCCCTTGTGATCTCTCTCCCTCTGTGAAATAAATAAATAAAATCTTAAAAAAAAAAACAAAAAAAAACAAAAAAAAAAACCAGTACTGGTCTGGAGAATTAGGACAGCAATTAGCTTTGACCTACATGGAGGAGGCACTATATCCCAGCTGAATTACTGTGTTTTTAACCTGTAAAGTAGAATACTTCTGTCACTTTTAAGAAATAGTCTCCAAGGGAGAGTGGACTCTAGTTTAAACATTTATAACTAATAGCATTCTAATTCTTACAGACAGCAACACAAATTGGAATAGAATGGAACCTGTCCCCTGTTGGCAGAGTCACCCCAAAGGAATGGAGAGATCAGTAATCATCCCATTTGGTGTAATACTGAATTGTTTCAAAACCATCTCATAACTGATGCCAAGTAAAAGCACTCTGCACCTATTAAAATATGGCATGATTAAAGAAATAAAAGTACATTTGAAACCTTCGCTGTTGGTTTATTTCTTGTGTAATGAAAACAATCTTGATCACTTTGTTACTTTTTTCTTTTTTTCAAAATCATCTCATAACTGATGCCGTGTAAAAGCACTCTGCACCCATTAAAATATGGCATGATTGAAGAAATAAAAGTACATTTGAAACCTTTGTTGTTGATTTATTTGTTTTGTAATGAAAACAAGCTTGATCATTTTTATTTATTTTTTTAAAGATTTTATTTATTTATTTGACAGAGAGATTACAAGTAGGCAGAGAGAGAGGAGGAAGCAGGCTCCCTGCTGAGCAGAGAGCCTGACGCGGGGCTTGATCCCAGGACCCTGAGATCATGACCTGAGCGGAAGGCAGAGGCTTTAACCCACTGAGCCACCTGGGCGCCCCTCACTTTTCATTTATTTAACCTTAAGTGTTAGTCTTTAAGTCAGATGCTTTACAGTTTATTAAATAATTTTTCTCAGGTCATGATCTCAGGGTCCTGGGATTGAGCCCCGCATTGGGTTCTGCTCAGCGGAGAGCCTGCTTCCCTCTCTTTTTTTGCCTGCCTCTCTGCCTGCTTGTGATCTCTCCCTCTGTCAAATGAATAAAATCTGGTATGAAAGTAAAATTTGGCTGTCACTTGGAAGTCAACTTTATAGTAGCCTGATAATTCATGAATAATCAGTTATTTTATTATTTTTTTAAGATTTTATTCATTCATTTGACACAGAGAGAGAGATTACAAGTAGGCAGAGAGGCAGAGAGAGAGAGGAGAGAGGAGGAAGCAGGCTCCCTGCTGAGCAGAGAGCCCGATGTGGGCCTCGATCCCAGGACCCTGGGATCATGACCTGAGCCGAAGGCAGTGGCTTTAACCGCTGAGCCACCCAGGCGCCCTACACAGTTATTTTAGGTCATCTTTGAGTGTCCAGATACTGATTATGCCTACTACTTGCATCTCTAATTTATGTCTATATTTGGGATTGGTATTAAGGCCTTTTTAATCCTGCCAAGAGAACCTGGGGTGTCATCAGACCAAGGGAAGACTGGTCCAATCAAATGAACTCTTAGGATGTCTGAAGATTAGCTAGCTCCTTGGCTCCATTGGCATGTTTGTCTTAGAGTTTTGGGTCTTTCATTATATTTATTTAGGATGCTTATGGTGCTATTAAAGAAAGGATCTGTCAAATACAGTTTTTTTTTTACTTATCCAGCTACTATCAATGGTGACCTCTGTTTTTTTTTTTAGATTTATTTATTTATTTGACACAGATCAGATCACAAGTAGGCAGAGGCAGACAGAGGAGGAAGCAGGCTCTGTTACTGACTTTCTGTAATTATACCAAGTTTTTGATGCATGTATTACCCTGAATTCAGTATGACTTCAGATTTTATATGTAAGATGCTAACTGAAGAAAACATCTACAACATGTACTTAAGTACTTCCTTGGCTGAAGGTGTAAAAAGCCTCATGTTTGTTGATAGTAGCTCAAATAAAGCAGAAAATGAAATTTCAGTGGAGTAAAGTATGTTAGCTAAATTAGGGATTCCTGAATTCACTTACATATACAATAAGTTACCAGGTAACTGGCTTTTAGGACTCTACAAATTTACCTGATGTAGATAAAGATTTATGCATAACCAAACATTTGAAAAATTTTTGCTTAATATGTGGAATACTAGAAGAATGCTCTCATAGCAAGATGTCCTGTTTTCTCATTAAATGCATCAAAGCCAGTAAGTGATTTCACTGAGTAGGAAAAGTAGAATGTCCTTGGAAAATAAGTGCGTTGCAAGATTAGTAACTACACGATAATGCTGGTATTTGATAAAATTTGAACACTTGATATATTTAGAACGCACGCTAAAATAGGACTGACGTGTTCAAATGGATGTAACCCTGAGATGTGATTAAGCAAAATAAACACTTGTCTTTAAGGAAGTTTCAATGTTCCATTAGATTATTTACCTTTTATTCCTGAAATTGGCATTACTAACAACTACAGGTAATTTTCAATATGATTTGTACCACTTCTGTCAGGTGAGTGATAATTGTCAGCTATTCTTATAGGCAAAAAAGTATGTATGACCTTTAAAAATGTCTATTTGTCTATTTGCCAACATATATGTATCTTTGTTTGATAAAACCTGGTGATGGTAGTTGGCATTTTTGAACAGGCTTTTCTTTTTTTTAAAGATTTTATTTATTTATTTCACAGAGGGAGAGAGATCACAAGGAGGCAGAGAGGCAGGCAGAGAGAGAGAGGGGGAAGCAGGCTCCCCGCTGAGCAGGGAGCCCGATGCGGGCCTCGATCCCAGGACCCTGAGATCATGACCTGAGCTGAAAGCAGAGGCATTAACCCACTGAGCCACCCAGGCGCCCTGAACAGGCTTTTCAAGCTTAATTTGTAGTTAATCTTGTCCTGATCAGTAATTCTAAAACTACCTTAGCCATGGCCAGAAATGAAGCAGTAGTGTAAGTCTAAATTAGGGTTCCCCCTCTCTCTCTGCCTGCCTCTCTGCCTCCTTGTGATCTCTCTCCCTCTGTGAAATAAATAAATAAAATCTTAAAAAAAAAAATTAGGGTCATCACAATGTTCTGACCTTGCAGCTTTCCTAGTATACCGAGAGTCAAAGTTTTTTTTTATTAAAGATTTTATTTATTTATTTGACAGAGAGATTACAAGTAGGCAGAGAGAGAGAGAGGAGGAAGCAGGCTCCCCGCTGAGCAGAGAGCCTGATGCCAGCCTCCATCCCAGGATCCTGAGATCACGACCCGAGCCAAAGGCAGAGGCTTTAACCCACTGAGCCACCCAGGCACCCCAAAGTTTTATCCTTTCATAAGTACACTCAATTTATCCCAAAACACATCACTGAGAGTTTTAATATCTAGCGTGGGAAGGTTGTCAAATTAGTTTTCCTATCAAAAATCTGTACATTTGAAGAATTCAGGTAAATGACTTCAGAATCATTGCCAATCCTTTACTTGTTACTTGTTGGAGGGCTATGACGTATTTTTTTTTAAATTAGGGTGAATGTCGTAAATCCTATTCTTAATTTAACTACGTTATGTTACTATGTGTTTTTTGTTCTTTTAAATTCATTAAACTAGGGCACCTGGGTGGCTCAGTCGGTTGAGCATCTGACTAAGGGTTGTGAGATCAAGCCTCAGGTTGGGCTCCGTGCTCAGTGGAAAGTCCGCTTGAGGATTCTCTCCCCTTTGTCCCTCTTCAGGCTCACTTGTGTGCTTACTCTCTCAAATAAATCTTTAAAAAAATAAATTCATTAAACTTATTTAGAACTAGGTACTACAATAATTATAGAGACACAGATAATGAGTTCTCACCCTTGTGACTATTAACTTCATTGGAGATATCAATACTGCTTAATAATCATTTGGGGGCACCTACTATCTGCTCAACACCAGAAAACCTGGTTACTTCACATTCTCTTCTATTTGAAAGCTCAAAATAGAGTGTATAAAACTGTTGGTTTGTGCATTGATAAGGGAATTTAGGGATGATGCATTTAGAAATGTGAGGTGTTTTAGAGTGAGGGAAAATTTCAATGACTAGGATGTAATAGTCTTGAAGTTTGTGATCTTTACATAAAAATTAGCTGGTAAATTTGTAACTGATAAAGCTTTATTTATGGTTTCTGACTTTTAGTGAATTTCTTTGAAAGCTTAACTGTGTTGATATTGTAGTTACAAAACAACTTGCTAATAATTGGAAGTCTAGGGCGCCTGGGTGGCTCAGTGGGTTAAAGCCTCTGCCTTCAGCTCAGGTCATGATCTCAGGGTTCTGGAATCGAGGCCCAAATAGGGCTCTCTGCTCAACAGGGAGCCTGCTTCCTCCTCTCTCTGCCTGCCTCTCAGCCTACTTGTGATCTCTCTGTCAAATTAAAAAAAATTGGAAGCCCACTTAAAAGCCATCTTAATTTCATGTGATGTTTTTAAGGATTTTATTTATTTATGAGCACGCACATGCTCAAGCAGGGAGAGGAGCAGAGAGAGAGGGAGAAGCAGGCTCCCTGTTAAATAGGGAAGTCCGATGTGGGGCTGGATCCTAGGACCCTGAGATAATGACCTGAGCTGAAGTCAAACGTTTAACCGACTGAACTACCCAGGTGTCCCCATGTGATATGATTTTTAAGATTTTAAATTTGGGGTTGAATTTGTGACTTACGGTTGTGCACATTGATTGACAATTACGACTTAACAGCTGGGAAGTTTAGTAGTCTTGAAGATATGTATATGGATGGGTACAGAGGGGGAAGGAATAATTCTTTCTGAAATACTTAATTGTAGGCCTAAAAATTAGATTTGTGGGCAATTTTAAATGTTGCCTGTAAATGCTTAATAGGAATTTGACAACAGGTGGGATATAATTGGTTTACTTAACACTTAAATATGGCTAGTGTGTGCCACTTTCCTAAGCCTTTTACAAATGTTAATTTAATATTTATCCTTTGTGTACTATTTTGAGTTTGGCCATATTACTAGACTTGAGGGGCGCCTGTGGCGTCTGCCTTAGGCTCAGTTTAGGACCACAGGGTTCTGGGATCCAACCCTGCTCAGCGGGATGTTGGCTCCTCTTCTCTCTCCCTCAGCCTCTCTCCGCGCACATGTGCGCGTTCTCTCTCTCTCTCCCTAACAAATAAAATCTATGTAAAAAAGACTTGATACTTATGGGAACTGTGTTCAAACGGTTCCGGCTGAAAATATAATCTAATTAATTTCCCCATACATCTCACGACATATTCAATGAAAGGAAATACGAAAAGACCACATCTTACTTCGAATTTGGTGAGATGGAGCCTGTTCTTACTGTTAATATTCATTGTTTTAAAAATCTTAGGATTTTGCTATTTTTTTAAATGTGAAAATGGGAAAACGATTAAAAATACATCTTTTTTCAAATGCTTTCTGTATTATTTATTGCATTGTATACATTTTATGCATCTCATTTCTTTCTAAACTCATGGCGGTAGATACTCTAATATTCTTTGCATCCTTGGAATTCTCTAGGTTTTTAAGATGATGGACAAGTGAATGGATAAATGGACAGGTGGTTCAAAGCTTTAGATTGGCGATATGAAGGTAGTGTGAGGTGAAATGCCTGCTCCAAATCCAACATACACATAAAGATTATGAATAAAAAATCGAAAATTTTTGAGATAATTTTTGAATGGAGCGACGAGTGCAAGTTCATAAGTACTGGCATTTGCATCTGGAGTTAGGCTACACAGTAACAGCACCCCGTTAATTTCATGCTGGGAAAGGCTGAACTCTACAGAAGATCATTTACAAAGAGGTCTATGGTACTTGATGGCTCGAGGTTGGGAAACTACAGACGACACAGGTTTTGGTGGGATTTTGTTTTATTTTTGGTGATTGGGGGGAAGGAATTCTCTGCCGCGAAAAAAGACTTCCACCCGAGGGTGCGTGTCAACCCAGGGGCAGCAGGGGGCGGGAGAAGCTCAACTCTGGGGCTCGCGTCCCTCTTCACGTGATGCGTCCCTCTCTTTGCATCTCAGGCCCTGCTTCCGGCCGGGGCGTCACCCGGAAGTGGGGGGTGTGAGGAAAGGACGGGTAAAGGCCGCAGGCCCAGGCTGCGGTGGGGGGAGGAAGAGAAGCCGTGAGAGTGCTGCCGCCGCTGCCGCTGCAGCGGCTGTCGACGCCACCGCCGCCGCTGTCCCCGACGCCGCCGTCCCCCTCCCCACGCCACCACTACTGTTTCTTCTCCTTGTGTGTGAGATTGGAAGCTGCGTGTGGATTTGCCGTTGCCACGGGCTGCGTAGCTCGCGAGGTTTAACCATAGGAAAGAAAAACCAGGTACGTCCTATATAGGCTTCCTGTCGTCCCTTTCTGCTGGAGAGGTGTTCTGTCAGTTCTTTACTACCGAGTGTAGTGGGGTCATTTTAATCAGGGGCAGTTTCCAAACTCTCACTTCTTCACAACTCTGGTATTTACCGCACTTATGTTTTACCTTCCCAGCAGGGGATAGTGGAGGGGAGTTTGAGTCCTGACCCGTGTCACTTTTCTTGTACCCTCCTGGGAAAGTGTCCTGATCATCCAATGGCCTATGTTACCTAATTAGTTGAAGATACAAGAAGGTCCGTACCCGGTATTGGAAGTTATATGGACTGATGACCATTAATGAAATGGTGTAAAAAAATATTTTGCTTCTTGCTTTCTCTTGGAGCATAAGCTAAACTGAGAGAAAACTCTTGTTTCCCTTTCATTTTGTTCATTCTGCCCCCTTCCCAATGAAGTTATTCTCCATCCCTGTGGCATCTTTAACACTTTGTTTTAGACGTTGGGGTTTTCCTAAGCACCAACGACTCTTTTATTGTTTCATAAGTTCGTATTTTTAGCATCTGATTTTTGTTTTAGAGTGTGTTCATCTACAGTAATATGGTTTTGTATTGAGTCTTAATGTGTGCAGGACATTGAATTGGGTGATATAGAGGTGTGGGGGTGGTAGGGGGTATACAAAAGAAAGAGGACAGAGTCCCTGGCCTCAAATGAGTTTGCAATCAAGTTAGTTGAGTTCAGTTACGAAGACAGTGGGTTCTAGCAGCCCCACTAATTGAATAGACTGCTTATCTCATCCTTTTTATTTATTAATTTTTAAAAAAGATTTATTTATTTGAGAGAGAGGGAGATTGAGCAAACATGCAGGCAGGGAGAGGAGTAGAGGGAGAGGGACAAGCAGATTCTGTGCTGAGTGCAGAGACCAGCCTGAAGTGGGACTCCATTTGTGACCCTGGGATCCCGACCTGAGCTGAAATCAAGAGTAAATTGCTTAACCAAGTGAGCCACCCAGGCGCCCCTCTCATCCTTTTTAAAGTATATTTTGAACTGAGATTTTATTTTTAAAACTTTCTTGTGTCTACATTCATGATAGGAGAGGGTGTTTTTTTTTTTAAGATTTTATTTATTTGTTTGACAGAGAGAGAGAGATCACAAGAAGGCAGAGAGGCAGGCAGAGAGAGAGGAGAGAGGAGGAAGCAGGCTCTCTGCTGAGCAGAGAGCCCGATGTGGGCCTTGATCTCAGGACCCTGGAATCATGACCTGAGCCAAAGGCAGAGGCTTTAACCCACTGAACCACCCAGGCGCCCGGAGAGGGGGTTTTTTGACTGGAGGGTCTCACAATGCAGAAGGAAAGACAGATACACCCTTTCAATCTCACTGACATTGTATATTAGAGAAAGTGTTATGAGAGTTCAGGGAAGGGAGCATTTGAAGTGGGCCTTGAAAATGGATAGGATTTAACTTTGCAGGAATGGAGGTAGGGGAGGGTAGCCCAAGTAGAGGAAAAAATATGAGCAAAGGCTTGGGGGCCTGGAAAGATACAGGACATGCAACAACACACTGTACATCAACATCCCTATTTCTAACGCAGCCACAGCCTCAAAGATAGTACTATTAAAGGAAAAAAATACAGAATATAAACCTGGTAAGCTTAGAACTGTATCCAGCTACCCTCAAGCCAGCAAAAAAAAGCTTGTATATAGAAAAAATAGGGGCCCCTGGGTGGCTCAGGGGGTTAAAGCCTCTGCCTTCAGCTCAGGTCATGATCTCAGGGTCCTGGGATCGAGCCCCGGATCGGGCTCCCTGTTCAGAGGGGAGCTTGCTTCTTCCTCTTTCTCTGCCTGCCTCTCTGCCTACTTGTGATCTCTCTGTCAAATAAATAAATAAAATCTTTAAAAAAAAGAAAAAATACATGAAATGACAAAAACAGTGTTAACGTATGAGATTTAATTCTGATATAAACTCAGATTTAAAAGAAAAAAATAAAGCTTGCTATATTTAAAAAAAATTTTAAATTCCAGTTTTATTTTAATTCCAGCTTTTATTTTAATTCCAGTTAGTTAACATACAGTAGTATATTGGTTTCAGGTGTATAATACAGTGATCCAACACTTCCATACATCATCAAGACAAGTGCACTTTTTAATCTCCGTTGTCTATTTGCCCCAACCCCTTCCCACCTCCCCTCTGGTAACCGTCAGTTGTCTATAATAAAGAGTCTGTTTCTTGGCTTGTCTCTCCTTTTTTTCCTTTTAAATCTTGCTATATTTTAATTCTGATTGACTGTTCTGACTTAAATGTAATTTGGATCAATTTTTAAATTGCTAGGAATGAATAACATCATTGTCTGAAGCCAGAAGCTGTTCCAGAATTTCCTCAAGGAATTTGTGCATTTCTTTTTCTCCAAATTGATTTCTCTACTAGTCTTCTTAACCTGATAGAAACTATTCTTTTCCATTCCTAGTGTTAAAAAGATCTTGATTCATGGCCTCTCGGTAGGGCTAGATTAAACATGAATCTCTCCTAAGGATAGGGTCTCTGATCTCTAATACAGAAGGTTGTTTTTCTTTGAAAAGTGCATAGAGAAGTAATATAATTTATTTGAAAATGAGAGGGAGTGATGAGCAAAAATAACTCCAACTAACACAGTACAATCTTTACTTCTGTGAGCACTTTAAGGCAACACATTCCTTTTGTAAACACATCATTATAGTTTCTTTTATCTATGTATTTAAAAATATTTGACAAACTTTAATCAAGACTTTTTACACATCCCAGTGAGTGAAAATAACGTTCATTTGCCAGTTGGGAAATTAAATTCTGAGGAGAGATTTGTCTGAGGTGATACAGGCACTGGAACAGGTGGGAATAATATTTGGAAGTTTGTCTTAAAATTCCCTCTACTCATCTTTGTTAAAGGTTTTACAGAGTTTTGTTTTTAAACCGTGATCTTTCTTAGGACATAAATCAAAATATTGGTGGTGGTGGGGAGGTGGGTGGGAAAGACAGGCCACAGGCCTATTTTGGTTCAATTTACCATCCCGACAATCATGATTTTTACTTATAAATCTCAGTCTTCAGGTCGATTGAATGTGATATAACTTGCTTACTTACTTGCTGAAGTAGTATGGCAAGAAAATTATCACAATACTTTTAGAATGTGTTTCATTAAAGTGAAAGGGTAGGATCTTTCTGGTTTCATAAATATGTTCCTAGTTTCTCCGGCACCGTTAGAAAATTGAAGTGATTTTCGTATCTTTGTGGGATTAAGTGTGTGGGATATTGGCAGATTACACTGGTTTTCTCAGATATTTCTTTCCTTGAAGGAAATGCGGATAAAATGTCCCCATTTTGAGCCAGTTTCATTTTGTTTCATGTTTTCTGTCCACATTTAGAATTATACAGCTATGTTTTTTTAAAACCTATTTTTAGTCTGTAATTCTCTAGTGGAGAAGTCCAGTTTTCCAGACCTATACTCAGGAGTACATTTTCATAATTTACTAATAGAAATTAATGGGTTATTTCACATCTTAGGGAAATGGTTTTAACTTGGCCATTTAACCTTAGTTGATTTTGTTTTGTTTTAAAAAAGTGTTTTGTTTTATGCTGTTGTAATTGTTGCTGATCCTGCTTGTGCATTTGATGTCCCAGCCAAAGACTGGGAGGGAATAATACTGGAATTACTTCCCTCCTCTACTCTGACCTTGGAGTTTGCAGGGCACTGTATATTCTTGGAATTATGAAGAATATGGTTTCAACTCTCTTGAGTATTCACCTGAAGTGTGCTACCTGCCATTCAGGAGATGACAGCATTAAGAGGGCTTCCGTTAAGACCTGAAAAACTGTCATTAGACATATAAGAACAGGGAGAAAGAACTCCACAGTGGAGAGCCCTTTAAAGAAAATTCTCAGGACTGTTTAGGATAAATTTGTAGTTGACTTCTGGGGTCATGAGGATACTTAAGAGTTGATCTTTGAGCTTACAAAAGGTTACAGAGAGCTTGGTTATGAAGGAGTTCCAAGAGTTACTTCCTTTGTTGATCCTTGCACTTAACGATGGTAAGCAAAAAAGGAGGTATCTATTTTTTTGGTGGTAATAAGATTATTTGCTCTAAGAATTCTTTTTTTAAAGATTTTATTTATGTATTTGACAGCAAGAGAGGAAACACAAGCGGGGGGGGGGGCGGCGGGGAGAGGGAGAAGCAGGCTCTCCACCAAGCAGGGAGCCCGATGTGGGGCTCCATCCCAGGACCCTGGGATCATGACCTGAGCTGAAGGCAGACGTTTAACGACTGAGCCACTCAGGTGCCCCTGCTCTAAGAATTCTAATTGAATTATTAAATCAATCAATAACAATGCTCTTAAGGGGTGCTTGGATGGCTTACTCAGTTAAGCATCTGACTCCTAATCTCGGCTTAGGTCTTGATAGCAGGGTTGTGAGTTCAAGCCTTGTGTTGGGCTCCATGCTCAGTATGGAGCCTACTTAAAAAAAAAAAGATTAACAACCTAACAGAAAAATGGAAAAATAGAAAAAAATAAAATAATAATGCTATTTTTAAAAAAGATTTTATTTATTTATTTGACAGAGAGAGAGAGACTACAAGTAGGCAGAGAGGCAGGCAGAGAGACAGAGAGAGAAGGAAGCAGGCTCCCCGCTGAGCAGGGAGCCCGATGCGGGCCTCGATCCCAGGACCCTGAGATCATGACCTGAGCCGAAAGCAGAGGCTTTAACCCACTGAGCCACCCAGGCGCCCTTTCATTTGAATGCTTTGATTAGTTATTTAAGTCTGGGGAAGGTGAGGTGGGAACAGTTTTGTGGGATTAAGCCTTTGACCTGTGGGATCTAACCATATCTCCAGGTAGATAGTGTCAGAATTGAGTTAAACTGTAGGACACCTAGCTGGTGTCCCCTAGCTGGGTGCCCTAGGTGGCACCCTAGTTGGTGTCACGGAGAATTGCTTGGTAGGTGAAAACTGGCACATATCTTGTGCCAGAAGTATTGTGAGTGGGATAGTAGTATGAGGGTTAAGGAGAAACATGAGAAGGAAGACTGGGTTTTTCTAATATAGCCGTCTTTTGAATGTTTTGAGCAGCTATTTTGTGGTAAATTCCTTGGATTTGGTATTTTGGAGAGAGCATGCATGGGCTTTGGAGTCATAGGCCTCGATTTGATCCAATTTTCATTCTGATTTGTTCCCTGAATTTAGCATTTGTTTTGTAAGAGTGCACACGTGAGGCTTGGGGCAGAGGGAGAGGGAGAGAGAAAGAATCTTAAGCAGGCCCCATGCCCAGCGTGGAGCCCCACGTAGGACTCAATTTCATGACCCTGAGATCATGACCTGAGCCAAAATCAAGAGTCTGACACTTAACCAACTGAGTCACTCAGGTGTCCCCTGAATTTAGAATTTTGTATTACATTTTCTTAGTGACACAACTATGTAAGCAATAAAATGATATTTACACAGAGCAGCTGGGATCAGTAACGCTAGTAGCACCAAGTAGCACTAGAGAGCAATGTGTACATGAAGTTCCAGTGGGAAGTCCAAGAAGTCAGAAGTAGAAGGAGGTTAGGCAAGGAAAGAGAAAGATACATTCTGTGATGGTTGGTAGAATGCCATGAGAAATATCTTCAGGGGGCGCCAGGTTGGCTCAGTGGGTTGGGCCTCTGCCTTCGGCTCAGGTCATGATCTCAGGGTCCTGGGATCGAGCCCCGCATTGGGCTCTCTGCTCAACAGGGAGCCTGCTTCCTCCTCTTTCTCTCTGCCTCTCTGCCTACTTGTAATCTCTCTCTCTGTGTCAAATAAATAAATAAAATCTTAAAAAAAAAAAAAAAGAAATATCTTCAGGGGCGCCTGGGTGGCTCAGTCGTTAAGCAACTGCCTTCGGCTCAGGTCATGATCCCAGGGTCCTGGGATCCAGCCCCTTGTCAGGCTTCCTGCTCTGTGGGAAAGCCTGCTTCTCCCTCTCCCACCCCCCTGCTGCTGTTCCCTCTCTCGCTGTGTTTCTGTCAAATAAATAAATAAAATCTTAAAAAAAAAGAAATATCTTCAAGCAAAATAGAATACATTTGCCTAGCCTTTGTTTTCAGTTATGTTTCTTTATGAATAGTGTGTTTCCTTTGTCCAAATATGAGGAAAAGAAACTTAACTGCAGTTATTTGACTTGGCCACTTGAAGACTACCAGTGGTCATTTTAGGTTTTGTTCTACATTTGAAGCGTCTGGTCAGCTTCAGATTATCTTCTATATTTGAAGCATCTGACTAGACCATCGTGTCCTAGTTTTGTATTTTACCTAATCACAACTTGGTCAAAAGCTTATATAGTAAGTTTTTTTTTAAAGATTTTATTTATTTGACAGGGAGAGAGAGATCACAAGTAGGCAGAGAGGCAGGCAGAGAGAGAGAGAGGAGGAAGCAGGCTCCCTGCTGAGCAGGGAGCCCAATGGATGTGGGACTGAATCCCAAGACCCTGAGATCATGACCTGAGCCAAAGGCAGAGGCTTTAACCCACTGAGCCACGCAGGTGCCCCTATAGTAAGTTTTGTTTATAATCTGTGTTAGTATTCTCTCAGGGCATGAGTGGATTGCCAAATGAATGCCCGTTATGCCTTTTTTCTCTTGTTACCTTTGGATTTAATATAAGTACAATCATGTTCTAAGAAGTTTTAACAGTATTGTTCTGGCCCTTTCTAGAATTTTTTTTCCACCAGATAAGTAGAAATGATCACACAAGACCATTTTTTGTCTCATCCCAATCCTTTACTAGGGTGATCCCTGACCTTATTTTATGGAGGACCATAAATATGGAGGACCATTTCTTTCTTTTTTTAAGTAGGCTCCATGCCCGACTTGGGGCTTGAACTCACAACCTTGAGATCAAGAGTCATGTGCTTTACTGACTGAGCCAACCAGGTGCCCCTGGAGGATCTTCTTTTAATCTGAGTCTTGGTATCAGGGTGGATACAGTCATGGTAGTTCCTGATAATTAGTTGCTAGCTATACTGTTCTTGCTTTCACTCTGGGAGTGTTAGCTTGGGAAAGCTGGGATGTGTAGCAGAAAGGGGATGTAGCAGAGTGGAGAAAACATTATTGGAAACCACCTTGAAGCAAGGTTTCTAGACCTACCAGTAGATCCTGATCTGCAGGTTGGAGACTCCTACTTTATTTCATCCAGGGCTGTTGTCTTACACAACTCCAGGGGGCAGTAGTCACATTGTTAGTCTATAAATATTTTAAATATATATGTCTATAAATGTTATGATTTATAGTTATACAATATGGCCATCCTGACACCTACCCAAACCACTTCAATTTCTAGCCCCTTTCTCTTCTTAATACCTACAACATTCAGCAGCCATGCAGCCATGGCAGCCATGAACATGGCAGTCCCATGTTCATCACTTGAATCACTTGAATCTCACTTCCCACCTTAAGGCTCTTCTGTAATCCAACAGGTGAAATTTACATCTTTGAGGATTTTAAGGAGGTCCATCTGTTTTCTTACTCTATTTAAGTGTACTTATCAGTAAAATAATGATAATACCTGCCCTGCCTCATAGGTTGTTAAGAGTATCAAGTGAAATAATATATGTGAAAGCACTTTATAAATTATAGAGTGCTATAGAAATATAGGATAATATTCTTCCTTGATGTGTTATCTTGTAGTGGAAAGAGTACTGACTTTGAGACAGGAGTCTAGAATTTAAGTTCCAAATTCTGCTATTAACAAACTGTACTTTGGACAAATTATTTTGTGTTTCTGGGCCTTTTCTTCTTTATCTATAAAAGGAAACTAATAATGCCACTCCCCTCCACCTAGAAATCCAAGAGTTATTTTTTTCCTCACCCCACAGTTAGTCAGTCACCAAGTCTGTTGTCTAGTTCTTTTTTTTTTTAAAGATTTTTTATTTATTCATTTTGACACAGAGAGAGAGAGATCACAAGTAGGCAGAGAGGCAGGCAGAGAGAGAGGAGAGAGGAGGAAGCAGGCTCCCTGCTGAGCAGAGAGCCCGATGTGGGCCTTGATCCCAGGACCCTGGGATCATGACCTGAGCCGAAGGCAGCGGCTTTAACCCACTGAGCCACCCAGGCGCCCTAGTTCTTTTTTTTTTTTAAGTAAGCTCTACACTCAACATGGTATTGAATTTATAACCCTTAGGTCAAGAGTCACATGCTCTACCAAGTGAGCCAGCCAGGCACCCCTGTTGTCTAGTTCTTGATATTTCTCCCTCCTCACGATCTCCATTTAATCCCTAATCATTTCCCTTCTGGTCTATACTCTTTTAAAGAATTATGGTAGGGGCACCTGGGTGGCACAGTGGGTTAGATAGATGTCAGGCTCTTGGTTTCAGCTCAGGTCGTGTTCTCAGGGATTGTGAGATCCAGCCCCGCTTCGGGCTCCTCGCTCAATGGGGAGTCAGCTTGTCCTTCTCCCTCTGCTAATTCCCCTCTCCCCTACTCTCTTTCTCTCTCAAAAATAAAAGCACAGACTCTGGATCAGACTTACTGGGTTCAGATTTCAATTATGTCACTTATAAGCTGTGTGACCTTGGGAAAGTACCCTCTCTCTGTCTCAATATCATCATCTGTAAATGGAGATAAAATTAGTACCTAGTCCATTAAGTTGTGAAGATTAAAATAGTAAAAAGTATTATTATTATTATATATTATTATTTACTGACAAAATTTTCATTGTGTTGAATGAAAAGCATGTAATAAAACATAGTACATAATTTTTATTAAAAATGTGTGTATTGGGCGCCTGGGTGGCTCAGTGGGTTAAAGCCTCTGCTTTCGGCTCAGGTCATGATCTCAGGGTCCTGGGATCGAGGCCCGCATCGGGCTCTCTGCTCGGCAGGGAGCCTGCTTCCTCCTCTCTCTCTGCCTGCCTCTCTGCCTACTTGTGATCTGATCTCTCTCTCTCTCTCTCTCTCTGTGTCAAATAAATAAATAAAACCTTAAAAAAATGTGTGTATTTATACATATATGCACATAAAATAATCTCCTAAACACACACACACACACACACACACACACACTCTCTCTCTCTCTTCCCTACCTCAAAATGTTCGTTTAGTTATCTCTTGGTAGTGGTCTGATTTGTTGTTCTTTTTAAAATTTTTTAAAAGATTTTATTTATTTGTTTGAAAGAGAGTGAGAGTGAGAGAGAGAAAGCATGAGCAGGGTGAGGGGCAGAAGGAGAAGCAGACTCCCCACTGAGCAGGGAACCTGACGTGATGTGGGGCTCAATGCTGGGGCTCTGGGATCATGACCTGAGCAGAAGGCAAACGCTTAACTGACTGAACCACCCAGGTGTCCCTGATTTGTTGCTTGTTATTTTATTTGCTTATCAGATGGCTCTGTTGTGCATTGGATAGTGCACTGGACTTCTATTTTATTTGCTTATCCGTGTTTTCTATTTTTCTCCAGTTGATGTTTATTCCTTATATTTTAAAGGAAAGAAAGACACAAAACATCTCTTCTGTGAAGTCTTCACTGAACTCCCTTCCTTCGTCCTTTAGATCACCAGTATAACATGCATTGCTGAACTCCTTGAAGGCAGAGCCTATGTCATATTCATTCACCTCTGTACCCCCAGTTGGGCCTAGCACAGAACCTAGAAGATACTAGGAACTTGGCAATATTAGTAAGGTGAAGAAGAGATGGAATTATGTGCCAAGCACTTTACATGTGTTACCTCATAATATTCCTCTCAACAGTCCCATGAGTAAAAGTCATCTGGATTTTTTTAAATGAGAAAATGCACATCAGAGAGATCAAACAATTTGCTGAAAGTCACATGGCTACTAAGGGGTGGAATTTGGATTCAAATCCAAGTCAGTCTGGTGCCAACGATGTTCTCTTTAATGTATATCAAGTTAATGAACTGCTTAATGAATATACTTGCTGTCTCTAATGAAATAATTTATGAAGCACTCCTTTGTAAATAGAAATGTGCTGTGTGAATGTAAGGATATGTTATTGTTGTTTCTTTTGTGATATTCTATTCCTACCTGCACCTTCAGTTCTGACTGGGCAGACCTGCTTTCCTGCTCCCACACACAATTTTTCCTCTCTCTATTCATATTGTCTATTTATATTTTGTCTTTTTATATTGCTCATGCTCTACCCACTTTTGATGAACTTGGCTTATAATTATGATATGAAGCTTTTCGATTAATCCATCCATTTCCATCAAACTCATTATTGTGCATGCATGTTGAGGAGACTGATTTGCAATTATCTGACCAGATATAATTTATTTTATGCCAAAGTATGCCAGTATCATCTTTGAACATAGTTGCTTAAACTTTTCCTAATTTGACCTGTTTACCTTTCTCTGTCCTATGTCCAACTTTAATTTTCTACATTCATAGCCATGCCTTTTTCAAAAGGAGGTGTTGTTTTTAGCTGAAAGATGTTAGTAGTATCTGACTTATTTCTGATGTGTGTGTGTATGTGTGTGTGTGTGTGTGTTTTTGTGCACATGAACCCTTCATTAAAAGTAGAAAAAAAGGCAGGTGAGGCAAGAGAAGAGGTGCTTTGATAATTTATTTCAAAGACCCAAGAGAATATACTAAACTGAAATTTAGAATTTAGTTATAGCTTGACTTCCTACTAGCTTTTTCAGAATTAAAAAGTTGAACCCACTTTAAAGGAAACTAACTGAAGGGAAGCATCCACTTTGTGAAAATTACATGTCTGAAATGGGGTGGGGGAAACTTCCTTGTAGGTAAAGCATGTTTTTTACTATACCAAAACCAACTTTATAAGGATTTCAGCCTATTTTTGAGTCTTAGTTTTGTAAGATGATGAGGTTCATCCTAGTGCTTTCTAAGAGAGCACAGAACCCCAAAATGGAGGAATGAATTCTGGGGGGGGAACTTCCTGCAAATCATAATGAATTTGTATTTTAAATTCCAAAAATAGTAAACGTTTTTGGCTATTTGTCTTGATTTCTGTTCAACAAATGTGCATTGAATTCAAGTTAATCTTTTTCCCCAGCAATTAAGTGGATTTGATCAGCCATCAGTATTAGGGCTTCTGTTTGCTTGTGGTAACAGTGCACTTGAGGGGTACCTGGTTGGCTAAGGTTCGTGAGTTCAAGCCCCTTGTTGGGCATGGAGCCTACCTAAAAAACAAAAAACAAAGCACTTGAAACTTCCCAGTTAAAAACTCTACAGGATATGGAATGATGTAGGCCTTCTCTGAATTCATTCTCAATCATCTGTGTAAAAAATACCTGGCTAACAGTTGGTGTTCAGTTTGGACTTGCTATTCCGTTTTTAAAAACTGAACTTCCCATACATTCCTAGAACATAATTTTTCATCCTTATCTGTTGTTTTCTTGTAATTTTAAAAAAGATTTTATTCATTTATTTGACAGAGAGCACAAGCAGGGGTAGTGGCAGGCAAAGGGAGAGGGAGAAATAGGCCCCCTGCTAAGCAGGGAGCCCAACCCCAGGACCCCAGGATCATGACCCAAGATGAAGGCAGATGCTTAACTTACTGAGCCACTCAGGTGTCCCAATCCTTATCTGTTTTTTTAAATGTTTTTTTTTAAGAAAAGATTTTATTTATTTGACAGAGAGAGACACAGCGAGAGAGGGAACACAAGGAGGGGGAGTGGGAGAGGGAGAAGCAGGCTTCCCGCCAAACAGGGAGCCCGATGTGGGGCTGGATCCCAGGACTCTGGCATCATGCCCTGAGCGGAAGGCAGACACTTAACGTCTGAGCCACCCAGGCGCCCCTCCTTGTCTGTTTCAGTGGTGATTGAACTTTGAACAGGAGAGGATGTTATCAGATTTTCACCTTTGTTAACTGAAGTGTATAAAACAGGACATTAAAGAATTTGAGGGGTTGGGTGTGGGTGGAGATATAGATCTGCACTGTATTTACAGAATGTCTGTTTACTTCATGTTGAAAATTGTTCTTTGGACCTTGGTTTGATAAAAAGAAAATTTATGAAAAATGTAGATATTAGAAGTAGTCAAAGTATTCTGAAAAATAAACACATATATTAAGTTATTTTTAGGTTTTAGTCATAGCGTACAAATATTTCATCTCTAAGAATTAAGACAAAATAGTTTTTCTACAAATATTTTAACTGCCTTTTTTTAATTTAAAGATTTTATTTATTTATTTGACACAGAGAGAGAGACAGCAAGAGGGGGAACACCAGCAGGGGGAGTGAGCAGGCTTTCCCGCAGAGCAGGGAGCCCGATGCGTGGCTAGATACCAGGACCTCGGGACCATGACCCGAGCTGAAGGCTGACGCTCAATGACCGAGCCACCCAGGAGCTTCATTAACTGTTTTTTTTTTTTTTTAAGTCCTGGGAAGATTGATTGTATTCTTACCTGATAGGGAAGATACTTTTGCATAATCAGCAAGATGAGTCACCATGATATACCACATATACTGAGTATTACAACTTCCTCCAATACAAGTCAAATGTTAGTGTGCATAGGGTTGCTGGTATAAATCTACCTGATATCTTTTTAGTTTGGCTGATTTAGTAGTGTTAATGAAGCCAAAGTTACAGATCTCATATCTGTGTGTGTACTTGTCTTCTGGTGTCATTAGCTGTACCTCTAACTCTGGGGCACAGTTTTATGAATGTAGTTTGTTAGTTAAGAGGGAGACTAGCCCAGGGAAGAGATTGGTCAGTAAATAGCCATCATCAATGCCCATACTTTTTTTTTTCTCCCGATAGGTGGAGCTATAATATCTAGATGTGTTTGTAATTTCAACCACAACATACATACTTTTCATTTACCAATGGAGGCTGCACTTGGAAATTTATTCCTTTGGACTTCCAGAATATTCTGCACATGTCTCTGTGGTTTCAACTCTAGATCCCTGTTTGCCTTTATTCTAGACTCTTTTGCCTTAAAAAACTTCATGGTCTAGGAGCACCCGGGTGGCTCAGTTGATTATGTTTCTGCCTTAAGTTCAGATCATTATCTCAGGATCCTGGGATCAAGACCCAAGTCAGCCTCCCTGCTCAGTGGGGAGTCTGCTTCTCCCTCTCCCTCTGCCCACCCCCTGCTCATGCGCTCTTGCTCTCTCTCTAACAAATAAATAAAAATTTTTAAACAGAACAAAACAAAAACAAAAAACTTCATGGTCTCAGAGAACCAAGGAAAGCCTTGGCTCACTATATATATATTTGTGGAAAGTAATAGGGCTTTTTTTTGTTTCCATAAAGTGATTTCAACAAATGTCTCTAGAGTTATAGATCTACAGTTTTGGAATTGAAACCAAACAACTTTTTGGGATTTAATAGGCTCATCTATATTCAGTGGGGGAAGTTTTAAGTGAGCCTCTGGGGATCCCATGAAATTGAGCCTCCAGTGTAGTCAGGGTCTTTTGTGATCTATAGTACCTTTTACTAAGCATCAGTGAAGAATGAGGGATTTCACGGAAGTGTATTTTCCAGATAACTAAAGTCTACCCTTTAAATATTAGTCATTCAGAGGTCTTAAATGTGTCTTGGTCCAGTCCCTTATCAATGTATGGATCCTCCAAAGGTATCCTTGAAATACATTAGCTTTTTCTAAAATAAAAATACGTTTTTTGCCTTATTAGAAAATTAGTAAATGGTCAATGTAAAAACAAAATCTAGGCAATATTTACATATCTGTCCTTCCTGGGTTTTGTTTTTTCTTTATGACATGTATCACTACTTGATTTTATTTATTTCTTTGTTGGCTTACTGTCTCTCTCTCTCATGAAAATGTAAGCCCCATGAGAGTGTGGACTGTGTCTGTGTTCTTCATTGCTGTATCACCAGCATCTGGAATAGTACTTGAAACATAGTAGGAACTTAATAAATATTTGCTGACTAAATGAATGAAGTAAGTAAAAATTATGCTAATTCCATCATCCAGGCATTAGCCATTGTTAAGATTATGATATAAATTCTTCCAAAAGTGGAGCACGTGGGTGACTCAGTCGGTTAAGCATCTCCCTTCTGCTCAGGTCAAGATCTCAGGATTCTAGAGTTTGAGCCCTGCTCCTCCCTCTGCCCCTCCCTGCTGCTCATGTTCTCTCCCTCCCTTCCTCACTCCCTTCCCTCCCTCCCTCTCTCTCTCAAATAAATAAATAAAAATCTTTAAAAAAGCCAAATTCTTCCAAAAGTATTTTTCTCTTACATATATGTTCTATATAATAATATATAAAATATTTTTTACCAAAGTAGGACTAGTTTTGTAGTCTACAGTTAGCCTTTGTAGCCTCTATTTTTTTTACTTAACTCATTATGGATGTCTTTTGTTGTCATAAGTATACAACTATGTGTTTTTAATAGATGTATGATAATTTATTTGTCCAATTCTGTATTGATAAATAGGTTGGTTCCAGTTTTTCAATCATATAAACGATGTTGTGATGAGCACCTTAGCCATACATTTTGATACAGTTGTCTGTACTTTTCCCTTTTCTGGATCTGTTCTTAGAAGTGGAATTTCTGGGTTAAAAGGCATGCATACTTTCAGGCTTTTGATAACTATTGCCAGATTGTCTTTTAGAATTCCTGTAGGGTTTTCGTTTGTATTCCCATCTATGAAAGACCTGGCATGAGTTCCCTTGTTATTATTGAGGACAGATATCACTTAACCCCTATCACTGCCTCCATGGGGGCAGAGAAGTCTTTTCCAGAGCTGGAAATGTGAATAGGTAAGTGTCCGTTGGCATCTTGATTTCCTATTTGGAACTCATTGTGCATTTCTCTGTAAGAATAACTGCTAAAATACTATTAATATATAATCTGGCTTCATTATTGCCAAGAAACTTCTGAAGACCAATTTGTGAACCTAGCCATCATGTATACTGTTCTTTCTGAGAAAACACTATTCATCTTCAAAATCAACAGAGAAACAGCTGTTCAAGGAACCTATTTTTTTGTTAAAAATAGCTTTATTGAGGTATAATTTTATGTACCATAAAAGTCATCCATTGTCTCTGTATAGTTCAGTTGTATTTATAGAGTTGTGCAATTATTACTGTAATCCAGTACCAGGGTCAATTTTTGTTTTCTCAGTCCATCTTTTCTCTATGGTAAAGGAATTACTCTTTGAAAGGCCTCTTCACTGGAAGTTGGTGGAATTGAACTTTAATATTACCTATAAAATTATTTCCTGGTCTAATGATCTGAGTCTATCTCTTCAGTTTGACATATGCATCTTTCTAGCACAAAATGGATTTTGTTTTTTTTCTTGTTGTTTTTTTAGATTTTGTTTATTTGATCGAGAGAGAGAGAGAGAGCACGCACATGTGCAGGAGGACTCCAGAGCTAGGGGAGGGGGGTTGGAGAGGGAGAAGCAGAATCCCTGATGAGCAGGGAGCTGGATGTGGGGCTTCATCCCAGGACCCTAAGATCATGACCTGAGCTGAAGTTAGATGCTTAACCAACTGAGCCACCCCAGGCACCCCACAAAAAGGATTTTAAAAGCAGCAGTAAGGTCCATTGCTACCTTTAGTAGTAAAATTTTTAAGGGTTGGGCAGGCATGATATAGCCTAGATTCTGTTTGGTGTCCCATAGTAAGATCATTACTCTGGGTCCTTTAGTATATAAAAAGGTTCCACAGAATAATGAACGCAGTCACAATTCCCAACAGAAATGTAGGTATTAAATGGAACGAAATGTAAGTAGTTCTCTTATGCTCCTCAATCCTGCTGGCAGTTAAGTATACAAGCTGGTGATGTCCCCCAATCTACCTGGGAAGCTGGCCTCTACAGTCCACATGCTAGGGCCACTGATTCTCTTTGAAGCACCCAGAGAAGGGACCTTTCTTTGGTGTTTTTGTTTAGCTCCCTACAACAGAGAACCCTGCAGAGAAGCAGAGCAAGGACAGCTGGAGCTTTAGGCAGGCCAGGTGTAGCGCAGTGGGAGCAAAGAACATGATTTCCTCATTGAGGCACCAGATCACCAGGAAGGTCCTGCTTCCATCTCCCAGAATGCCAGCCAGCTTCTGACTTTTCATTCCCCAGAGTCCCAAACCCAGAAGAAGCCCCATGCTAGTACCGTTGCTGCGAAATACAGAAAACCCACTGTTTCCATGCTCTGTAAGTTGCACTCAAGGAACCCATTTTATTTTTATTTTTTTTAAAGATTTTATTTATTTATTTGACACAGAGAGAGAGATTACAAGTAGACAGAGAGGCAGGCAGAGAGAGAGAGGAGGAAACAGGCTCCCCCTTGAGCAGGGAGCCTCATGCAGGGCTTGATCCCAGGACCCTGAGATCATGACCTGAGCCGAAGGCAGAGGCTTTAACCCACTGAGCCAGCCAGGCGCCCCAAGGAATGCGTTTTTAAATTGAATAAATAATATATATGTACATATATACATAAATAATAACCCATTTTTGAATTCAATAAATACTTATTGAGGGCCTATCATATGTTTCAGAAAAATTATACTAGGCACGCAATGGGTATCTCTTAAGGCACCTAGTCACCACTTGTTTTGGTCAGGGCAGGATAACCAGTTGGAGTTGTAACTTGAGGAGCAACCACTGCTGGAATGTGTGTGTTTGTACCAGGTAAGGGAAGGGGCAGGGGAGCGGGGAGGGGGATTCTATAGAACTCTGGGGGCCAGGATCAAAAGAATAGCTTCCCAGAAGAGGTAGAAAGACAAAACAGCTAGGAAATGGTAAGGAAGTAGGACAAATGGAAAGAATTGGAAAGTTTAATGTTTGTTTCAGATTAAGGGGAAGAAAGGATACTGTTTGTGTGTCTTCTCAGGGTGAGTGAGGATGGATATTCAAGTTGAATTGTGTTTGTCACCAAAGTGCCCTGTGTGAATATTAGTATTTGTAAATACCTGTACAAAGTGATCATCAGTGTTGTTTATACTTGAGAATGGTGCTATACTGCTACTATAGTATGTGCAAAAAGTCTCTTGAAACCACTCCCGATTCCAGCTTAAATGACTGTTACCTTAGTTCAGGCTCTCATATTTTGACTGAATTGTTCTTTCCAGACAAATCAAGTAGGGGAAAGAACATATTTTTTGGGAATTTAAGAGGTGTGACTTAGAATCAGATTCTACTGGGTGGCTCAGTCATTAAGCGTCTGCCTTTGGCTCAGATCATGATCCCAGGGTCCTGGGATCTAGCCCCATGTCGGGCTCCCTGCTCAGTGGGAGGCCTGCTTCTCCCTCTCCCACTTCCCTCGCTTGTATTCCCTCTTTCGCTGTCTCTCTCTCTGTGTCAAATAAATAAATAAATACAGTCTTAAAAAGAATCAGACTCTACTGTTCATTAGCTTGGCATTAGGCAAAGGAGCTCTCATTATCTCTCTGAACTTGAATTTCATCTCCAAAAGGAAGACAGTTTAACATGGTTGTTAGGATTAAAATATTTTAAAATCCCTGATGTATAATAGTAACTCAGTAACTCTTAATTCCTTTTCCCTTTTATTCTATTTCCTTGTACTTCATATTTCCTACTATCAGCATAATCTTCCAATTTTTAAATCTTTATTTGAAAAAAAAACTTAAAAGTAGTATATGGGGTTAAACATGGCCACCCAACCACACATATTTAGCTCTTGTCCTTCTCCAGCTCCACTAATATGATAGTAAAGAAATTTTAAAAGGCTTAAACCCACAAGGACAAAAAGAACAGGAGAGGGACATCAGCAGAGGAATGGTTTGAACACATCATTGGAAGATAGGAAACAGAAGGAAAGGGGGAACTTGGACTGCCTGCAGAGAGGGATATCAGTGGAAATGAGGTCTTTTATCTCATATTACCCATAAGAGACTCAGAACTTGAAAGTGAGTGCTTTTTCTTGAAAGGCGAGGAGACCCATGGCTGAAAATAAAGGAATTTTTAAAAAAATTTTATTTTATTTTTTCAGCGTTCCAAGATTCATTGTTTATGGACCACACCCAGTGCTCCATGCAATACGTCCCCTCCTTAATACCCACCACCAGGCTCACCCATCCCCCCACGTCCCTCCCCTCCAAAACCCTCAGTTTGTTTCTTGGAGTCCACAGTCCCTCCAATTTTCCCCCTTCATTTTTCCTTTCCTTCTCCTAATGTCCTCCATGTTATTCCTTATGCTCCACAAGTAAGTGAAACCATATGGTAATTGACTTTCTCTGCTTGACTTATTTCACGCAGCATAATCTCCTCCAGTCCCATCTATGTTGATACAAAAGTTGGGTATTCATCCTTTCTGATGGCTGTGTAATATTCCATTGTATACATGGACCATATCTTCTTTATCCGTTCGTCTGTTGAAGGGCATCTTGGCTCTTTCCACAGTTTGGCGATTGTGGACATTGCTGCTATGAACATTGGGGTACATATGGCCCTTCTTTTCACTACATCTGTATTTCTGGAGTAAATACCCAGAAGTGCAATTGCAGGGAAATAGTGTAGCTCTATTTTTAATTACAAAGCTGTGATCACCAAGACAGCATGGTACTCGCACAAAAACAGGCACATAGACAAATGGAACAGAGTAGAGAGCCGAGCCCAGGTATGGACCCTCAACTCTATGGTCAAATAATCTTCGACAAAGCAGGAAAAAATATTGAGTGGAAAAAAGACAGTCTTCAATAAATGGTGCTGGGAAAATCGGACAGCTATGTATAGAAGAATGAAACTCGACCATTCACTTACACCATGCACAAAGATAAACTCAAAATGGATGAAAGACCTTAACAAGAGACAAGAATCCATCAAAATCCTAGAGAACATAGGCAGTAACCTCTTTGACATTAGCTACAGCAACTTCTTTCAAGACATGTCTCCAAAGGCAAAGGAAACAAAAGTGAAAACTAACTTTTGGGACTTCATCAAGATAAAAACTTCTGCATAGTAGAGGAAACAGTCAACAAAACAAAGAGGCAATGGAGAGAAGATATTCACAAATGACACTACAGAGAAAGGGCTGATATCCAAGATCTATAAAGAACTCTTCAAACTCAGCACCCAAAAAACAGATAATCATGTCAAGGAAATGTTTTAAAAAACTGACTGAATAGTGTTGGACCCCTCAGGTCTTTTCTGTCACCTGCTACACTAAGGTGATCATTTTTCTTGCTTCCCCATCCCGCCCTGGGGAGTAACGTGACTGTGGACAAGTTATTTAACCTGTTTCTTTCTTTTTTTTTTTTTTATTTCACAGAGAGAGAGAGATCACAAGGAGGCAGAGAGGCAGGCAGAGAGAGAGAGGGGGAAGCAGGCTCCCCGCTGAGCAGGGAGCCCGATGCGGGCTTCGATCCCAGGACCCTGAGATCATGACCTGAGCCGAAAGCAGAGGCATTAACCCACTGAGCCACCCAGGCGCCCTTTAACCTGTTTCTACCTCAGTTTTCCTGTCTGTAAGATGGGGGTAATTGTAGTATTTACCTAAAGATTGTTATAAGGGTTAAGTGAATTAATACATGCAAAATGCTGCTCATAATAACCTCTTGATGAATGTCAGTTGAGGAAGGAGGTGGTGCCCAAGGACTTAACCTAGCTGCCAAAGGCAGCTCTAGAATTTAGATCATGCCCCATGGTGATTATCAGGCCTTACACTTAGGGTGGAAGATGGGGTCTGAACAGAGGCTTTGACCTTGCAGAAAGCACCTTTCCCCAGTCCTTCTCCTTTGTTCTCAACTCTGTCTTAGGAATGTTCTTGAACTGTAAGACTGGCTTCAATTGGAGCATTGAGCTCTTATGATTCCTTTACTCAGCAGATGTTTATTGGGTGCCTGCTCTGTGCCAAGACCTACTCAGGCTGCTAGAATGACAGGTCAATAATTATGTTAGCATTTTTTGAGTTCTTACTGTGTGTTAAATTTTGCTAAGTGATA
Source organism: Ailurus styani (assembly GCA_002007465.1). Classification (NCBI taxonomy): domain Eukaryota; kingdom Metazoa; phylum Chordata; class Mammalia; order Carnivora; family Ailuridae; genus Ailurus; species Ailurus styani. The sequence continues at coordinate 233,744 of LNAC01001030.1, read as the reverse complement.
TATATATATATATATATATATATATATATATATATACACACACACACACACACATACAAACACACACATATATACATTTTTATATACACACACACACATATATTTTAAGATTTTATTTGTTCATGAGAGACAGAGAGAAAGAGAGGCAGAGGCAATGGGAGAAACAGGCTGGACTTGATCTCAGGACTCTGGGATCATGACCTGAGCTAAAGGCAGATACTTAACCAACTGAGCCACCCAGGCACCCAAATTGCCTTATATATCTTAAGTCATTTAATTCTCATTACAACCCTGTGGAACAGATGTTGTTATCCCTATTTTACAGATGAGGAAACTGAGGCACAGAACTTAAGTAACATGGCCAAGGACATAGCAAGCAGCAGAGATAGGAATCAAACCTAGTCTGTCTCTAAAGTCTGTGTCTTTAACCACTATACCTCCCTACTCTTATGGAGCTTATATTTTGGAAGGAGAAGACAGGTAGTAAATAATTAAAGTATATAGATATTAAGTAGTGATAAATGGTATAGTAAAGTGTAAAACAAGAAGGTTGTGATATCAAGGGACTGATAGAGGGTAGATTTTAATGGAAAGGTCAATGTTTATGAGTACCAAATAAGGGAAGTGACAGTTCTCTAAGAATGATTACTTAGAGGGCACCTGGGTGGCTGAGATGGTTAAGCATCTGCCTTGGGCTCAGGTCATGATCTCAGGGTCCTGGGATTGATCTCTATCAGGGCTCCCTGCCCAGCAGGGAGTCTGCTTCTCCCTCTGCTTTCTCCCCTCCCCCTAACTCGTGCACGTACACTCTCCCTCTCAAATGAATAAAATCTTTAAAAAAAATTTCTTACAGGGGCGCCTGGGTGACTCATTGGGTTAAAGCCTCTGCCTTCGGCTCAGGTCATGATGTCAGGGTTCTGGGATCGAGTCCCGCATCGGGCTCCCTGCTCAGCGGGGAGCCTGCTTCCTCCTCTCTCTCTGCCTGCCTCTCTGCCTACTTGTGATCTCTCTCTCTCTGTCAAATAAATAAATAAAATCTTTAAAAAAAATTGCTTACAGTATTGCTGTCTCTGCAGATTTGCAAAATGCCCTTTGTATGATTTGATTCCTAATGCTATACCCACATTTTGATATTGCTTATAAAAAACAATAATAGTTCATGTGCACTGATGGCTTACTGTGTATGAAGGACTGTACTGAGCAGTTTGCATAGATTGTTTCATTTTATCCTCACAGCAATGTTGTAATAATTCTTATTTTTCAGCTGTGGAAAACTGAAGCTTAATAAGATAAAGAGGTCCAGGGCTTTAAATTCAGCAAATGGCAGTGCCAGGATTCAAACCAAGGTAGACTGATTCTGGATCCCTTGCTCTTAGATTCTTACATTTTATAGATGAAGTGATTTGTCCAAGGTAACTCTTTTTTATAAACAATAATGGCAAAAAACCCACAATAACAGCTAACTTTTATAGAGATTCAAAGTATTCTGTTTAAAAAAGATTTTATTTATTTGAGAGAGAATGAGAGAGAGAGGATGAGAAAGTGGGGGGGGCATAGGGAGAAGCAGACTCCCCACCTAGCAGGGTGGGAGCCTGATATGGGACTCATTCCCGGGACTCCAGGATCATGACTTGAGCCAAAGGAAGTTGCTTAACCAACTGAGAGCCACCCAGGCATCCGAGATTCAAAGTATTCTAAGCATTCCTAAGTCTTCACAATATCAGTGAACTTACTTATATTTTGGAGCTCAAGATGAGAAAAGCAACACATTTGAATGAACAAGTTTCTAGTGCTATGATTTTATCACCCCAAATTGGAAATTTCATTCATATGAACTAAAATGCTAAATGTAAGTTATTTCAGCACAAAGCCAGAGTCAGGATTTGACATGAGGCTATTTGACTTTAGATTAGAGCTGTTATCCACTCCACTGCAAAGTAAAAGATAACGTAGCTTATCCTTGTTCAATGTATTGTGGGAAAACAATCTAGTGAAATTACATTTAACAATCCCCAAGGAATGTTTGTTAAATTATTTGTAGTTTCTTAAAACTTTAAAATTTTTATTTTTTAGTTTTTTTCATTTAATATTTATTTACTATTCAATTTACAGCTCTGTAAGGGGAGAAATATATCAGAAACAAATACAGTTTTCTCATTCTGAAAATTCTGATTGATTCTGCTTTGCCATAAGGGATAACAAAAGACACAAAAACATATGTGTACAAACACACACACAAGTACTGTCTTTGAAGCTAAAAAATACCAAATTTAAGTATTAAGAAATGATAGGGACTAGGGTTAAAGGGTGAGGACATGTAAAAAGTAATTTATGACAACTGTTTCTTTCCTTGAATTAGCATTTTTCTTGGGTTTGATAATCAACTGCACTTATTTTGGAAACTTAGTGAAAACTACGTAGTGATTCCACTTTGATGTTACAACCCATGTATGACTAAGATGTTCTGAATATAAGCCTATCTGTAGGTCAGATAAACTTTAGGAGCCCTTGATGTCTCTCCTTTTACATATATTCTGTCTCTGTCCTAATATGCTTTGGTTGATCAAGAAAAGTAAAAGCGAACGAACAGAAAGCTAACTTCTTTAAGACAAACAGAAAAGTTTTTCCAACTACCACTATAAGAAATTTTTTCTTTCAAGAAAGAAATTTTTCTTTCAAATACAAAATCAGTTTCCTCAACTGTACAACTATAATTTGATGGCTTTTACTTTTACTACTTCACTTTAGTGACCTATAAATTTGTCTAAATAATAATAATAATTATCTTTCCTGGTTTTTTTTCAGGATAAAAATCATTAAATGATGTATTGAAGACACCACTATAAATACTTCACATTTTGGTTATGGCTTCTGCTTTGAAAAATCTATAGGAAATTTTCTAATTAACTTTCAAATCTTTCCACAACCTCTCTGTAAAAAAAAAAAAACCTAAAAACGACAAAAAATCTTTAAGATACTTTAAATGAATGTTTTATATATCAAAAATGGATTCACACGTCCCTATTACCATAGTCATCAATTTTAGGAAGTGTCCTAAATATGTTCTGTATTAGTTTTCTTGATTATAAGATGTCAATAATATAAGAGAACATTTAATTACATCCATTTCCCATCAACACACTAGCCATTTAATAATGGTTATATTGGCCATTTCCATTGGTTGGCAGGAGGCTCTTGCACTAAAGGCTCCCATGGTTTCCATTGTAACATTTTTCTTGCCAGACTTAGTTCATTTTCAGCCTGAAGAATCACCTCTTCTAGTTGGCCACCCTGATGTTTGTCTTCTAATTTCTTAACATCTGGTTCCACTTTAACCATACTCAGCTTCTCATTTGTAATCTGTTCTGTATACTTTCTATATGCTGCATTTTTAGAATTTGCTCAAGAATATAAAAAGTCTTTGTGTACAATATTCTTAGCCTCTTGTGTGTACTCTCACATACAGCCAATCCCACAAGGCTGGTGGTCTTCTTCAGCAAACCTGCCATGACGGCACCAAGATTTTAAAATTTTTAGTAATAAAAGCCGAAGAGAGAGTTTTTGTTCAGAGATTTGGAGGTAGTACAGGGGAATGGTCTGGAGTGAGAGCTCTGGAGACAGATTGTCTGGTAGCTTCCACTCATATTCACTCCTTGATTTACTGACTCAAGCATGACCTTGAACAGGCAACTTTGCCCTCCAAGCCTCAGTTCTTTTTATTGTGAAAGAAGCATAGTATACTATGTGCCTTATAAGATGAGTGTGAGGACTGAAAGAGACAACCTTTCTACAAAGTTCTGGGCATGGTCCATTTTGTCTGGCTACCTCTCATCTTGGAAATGGATCCTTATTTATCTTCCATGGATCCAAAGTGAAGCTTTGGCTCCATGGCTTTGGTTTCAGTACTGCTTGAAGTGTTCTAAAAAATGTATGTGAGCTTTGGAACATAGACATCCCTGACGTGTTGTTGCTCAGTGGCAGTCTTTTCTTTTTATTATGGTAAAATTATATTATTATGGTAACAAAATTTACCATTTTAACCATTTCTAAGTGTCCTGTTTAGTGGCATTAAGTATATTCATGTTGTTATGTAACCATCATCACCATCTATCTTGAACTTTTCTCATCTTCCCAGACTGAAACACTGTACCCATTAAACAATACTGGTGGCAGTTTTTGTTTCTTTGTTCTCAGCCTCTGTGACTGAGGCTGCTAATTAGGAGAAATGTTACTCTATACAAAGAAAGACATGAACAAAGAAATGTGATTAGAAATCTGTATTATCCCAAAAGCACAGCCCATACATGAAAAAATGGTTATTTGGACTTTATTTATTAAAATTAAAAACTTTTGGGGCGCCTGGGTGGCTCAGTGGGTTTAAAGCCTCTGCCTTCGGCTCAGGTCATGATCTCAGGGTCCTAGGATCGAGGCTTGCATCGGGCTCCCTGCTCAGCAGGGAGCCTGCTTCCTCCTCTCTCTCTGCCTGCCTCTCTGCCTACTTGTGATCTCTCTCTCTCTCTGTCAAATATATAAATAAAATCTTTAAAAAAAAGTTAAAAACTTTTGTCCTATGAAAGAAAATGAAAAGTCACAGATGGAGAAGAAGTATTTACAAATAACATTTCTGACAAAAAGTTATATCCAGGATAAAATTTAAAAACCCTCAAATTTCAGAATTCAAAATGAGAAAATAAACCAGTAACAAAATGGGCAAAAGCTCTGAATAGACACTTCACCTAGAAGATATACAAATATCAAATAAAGTAAATGCAAATTAGGCAGATGCAAATGAAAACCATTAAAGAAATGCAAATTAAAACCACAGTGATTATTGTAACAGATGTTGATAGTGGGCAAGGTTGTTGTGCATGGGAGGGAAAGAGTATGTGGGAAATCTTATAATTTCCATTCAATTTTGCTGTGACCCTAACAGTGCTTTAAAAAATATTTTAAAAAATCACGGTGAGATACCACTGTACACCTATTAGAATGTCAAAACAAAACAAAACTGTAATACCAAGTGTTAACAAGGCAAAACAACTGGAACTTTCAGACATTGCTAGTGGGAATGAAAAATAGTACAGCCACTTTTGAAGACAGTTTGCTAGCTTTTTATGAAATTAAACATACATTTACCATATGGTTCGGCAATTCTAGTTACCTATCCAAGAAAAATGAAACGTGTTCACACAAAAACCTGTATGTGAATATTTAGAGCAGCATTATTCAGTATTAATAACTGGAAGCTATCCAGTTATTTCAGCTGATAAACAGATTGTCCTATACCCATACCATGAAATACCCCTCCATGACAAAAGAGGAACTGCCTGTTGATTCATGCAATAATATAGGTAAATCTTAAAATGCATTTAATTAAGTGAAAGAAGCCAGATTCAAAAGGCTATATAATGTGATTCCATTTATATGACAATCTGAAAAAGCAAAAGTATCAGGAAGAAAACAGGGCAGTGGGTGCCAGGATTTAGGGATGTAGGAAAGCATTGGTTATTAAGGAGTAGAGTGAGGGAATTTTGGAAGTGGTTCTCATGTCTTCCCCACCCCCAACCTCTGTTTTCCCCTCTCACCAAGGTAACAGGCATTGCTTGATCATTCAGTGGACCGTTTGGGTAAGTTAATGATAAATTTTATGAGCAAACTACCTACTTGAGCTCAGAGTGTTACGAAAAAGCTTTTATCTTGCAGTACAGGCAGCCCAGGATGGAAGGTGCTAAAACAGGGTAAATGCTCTCCTTTTTTTTAAAGATTCTATTTATTTTCCTTTTATAAGTATATAAGTATAAAGGAACATATAAAAGTTATAGGAAACAAGATTTTTTCTCAGAGAATGCTTTTATTTTTTTCATGATTTTATTTAAATTCTAGTTAACATACAGTATAATACTAGTTTCAGGTGCAGGATTTAGTGATTCATCATTTATATACAACAACCAGTAGTCATCGCAAGTGCCTTCCCTCCTTAATACCCATCACCCATTTAACCCATGTCCCCGCTCCCCTCCCCTCCAGTAATCCTCAGTTTGTTCTTTGTGGTTAAGAGTCTATTTTCTGGTTTGCCTCTCTTCCCTCCCCCCACCCCCTGCCACGTTCATCTGTTTTGTTTCTTAAATTCCGCATATAAGTGAAATCCTATGGTATTTGTCTTTCTCTTACTTTGCTTAGCATAATTCTCTCTAGCTCCATTCATGTCATTGAAATTTTCAAAAGGCTCATTCATTTTTAGTGCCTTTTTAAAAAAGATTTTAAAAAAATTTAAATTCTATATCCAACATGGGGCTTGAACCTACAACTCCAAGAACAAGAGTTGCACGCTTTTCCGACTGAGCCAGCCAGGTGCCACAGTTTTAATACATTTTAAAAAGTAAATTGAAATTTTCTCATAAACATCAGGTATCATACAACTCTTGTTGTCTGTATGAAATAGCCTGCTAGCACTAGACCTATCCTAGGATTCTTACGGATTGGGTTAACCGAAGTGGGATTTGAAGTTATTTAAGGAATATACATGGGCAGCAGGCTGAATCATCTATTTCCTAGGATTTATGGGTGTAACCCCACATGGATTGTCAGTCACTCTGTTTCAATAAAAAGTATGTTCATTGCAGTGAACTTCATAAAGTACAGCAAAAAATCCTAACTAGTACCAGAACTACTACTGCTCTCCAAGATAACTGTTTACTTAGTTTTCCAAACTTCTTCCTGTGCAAACAGGCACCCTTGTGTCTATTTCTTTTTATTTTTTTTATTTTTTATTTTTTATTTTTTATTTTTTTAAATTTTTATTTATTCATTTGACATAGAGAGAGAGATTACAAGTAGGCAGAGAGGCAGGCAGAGAGAGAGGAGAGAGGAGGAAGCAGGCNGAGAGCCCGACGCGGGCCTCGATCCCAGGACCCTGGGATCATGACCTGAGCCGAAGGCAGCGGCTTTAACCCACTGAGCCACCCAGGCGCCCTATTTCTTTTTAAAAACAAAAAATTTATTATTCAATATATTATTGCCTGTTTTTGTATATAAGAAAATTTAACTTTATTTTTTTTAATTCTTTTTTAAGATTTTATTTATTTATTTGACACAGAGAGAGAGAGGTCAGATCACAAGTAGGCAGAGAGACAGGCAGAGAGAGGAGGAAGGAAGCAGGCTCCCCGCTGAGCAGGGAGCCTGATGCGGGCCTCGATTCCAGGACCCTGAGATCATGACCTGAGCCGAAGGCAGGGGCTTTAACCCACTGAGCCACCCAGGCGCCTAGAAAATTTAACTTTAATAGCTATATGGTATTCCGTTGAATACATGGGCCATCATTTATTTTACCAGTCCTCATTTTTTTTAGTCATTTAACTTGTATTCATATTTTTTTTGTAATGAGTATTCTTAGATTTATATCTTTAAGTATCTTTCTGTTTATTTCCTTAGGATATATTCCTCAAAGCAGTACTTTCAGATGAGAGAGTGGTACTTTTTCTAAGCTTATTTTTTATGTCAAAAGTAACATATATACATAGTGATAAAATGTTACAATACAAAAAAGCATATAAAGTGAAAAGTAAAATTTTCTGATTTCCCAGCCCCCTTCTCTGAGGAACTGTTAGATTGTTGTGTAGTCTTCAAAAATTTTCAGTGCATTTTCAAGCCTATGTAATGCCTACTTTTTTTTCCTTTACACACATGGGATGTGTGTAAATTCCCTATGTATGATCATAATATATATGTATGTCTGTATATATATATATATATATATATATATATATATATATATATACAGACATATATATATCACTAACATACTGCCAAATTTTTATCCAGAAAGCTATCATTTCATGCTCCTACTAGCCCTGTAGAGGAGTGTCTGTTTAACCCTTAACAGCAGATGTTATTAAAATTCTTTTTAAGCTTTGTCAGTCTGTTATGTGAAAATGATTATCTGTTTATTTTTATCTTCCATGACTAGTGAGACTTTGTGACCATTTGTATTTTTTCATTTTTGAGTTGCCTTTTTATTTTCTTTATGCATTTTTTCTTTGGGGGTGTTCATCTTTTGTTACAGATTTATGAGATATTTGTGTATTAAAGGTATTACTCTGGCGCCTGGGTGGCTCAGTGGGTTAAAGCCTCTGCTTTCGGCTCAGGTCATGATCTCAGCATCCTGGGATCGAGGCCCACATCGGGCTCTCTGCTCAGCGGGGAGCCTGCTTCCTCCTCTCCCTGTCTCTCTGCCTGCCTCTCTGCCTACTTGTGATCTCTCTCTCTCTGTCAAATAAATAAATAAAATCTAAAAAAAAAGAGGTATTACTCACTTGCCTGTCATATATATTGCTAGTCCATTTTTATGTTTTTTTTAAAGATTTTATTTATTTATTTGACAGAGAGAGAGAGATTACAA